>SMSR01015674.1:250059-283651 GCA_019453355.1 Ceratina japonica | reverse complement strand
CGACGACGACGACGACGACGACGACCACCCGGGTCAAGGTGAGCGGAACATAAACAGAGCGGCGTGTGCGCGCGTTCGGCGACGAACGAGGAGGGCACGGCGCGGCGAACGGACTTCCGCAACACTTCGTGAGAAGTCATCGAGGAGAGGGAGACCGTAGGACCGACCGGCCACGCGATTTCTCAGGAACCGAGCTTCCGTTCCGTTCCCGTCCCGTCCAAGTTCCGTTTCGTTACGTTCCAACGCTGATCGCGTTACGCGATGCAAAATATGTACGTATCGCGGATGTAACGCGCCCATTGAAATTATCTCTATCCTGACTCCATTTCGTCCTGTTTCCGGATTCACCTATCTCTGGCCGACTCGTTTTACGAACAGGATAATACGTCGGTTCGACACTGTCAACTTTTACATAAGACGAGGACGTTATGTAAATGTGCAAAGTGTCCTACAATGATGCAACGATCGAATAAAACGACATAATATTTGTCGAGTATTCTGAACTATAAAATTTCTCTGAAAGGTCGTGTGTACACCTTTGTTTCAGGTTTTGAAATGTTAACTCGATTTAGATCGTTCGTTCCCGTTGACACGGATTTCGGATACGGTACCGTTGGCCGCGATCTCGTTGATCGCTCGCCGGCTCGAGCTTCCAGGGGAAGAGCGTAAATTCCTTTAATCGACGGGCCAGACCGGAAATCCAACGGTATCACAGCCGGCATTTAGCGTTCTTAAACTACCGTTAATGTTTGTTACACGGAGTATGACATTTCGCGGGTCTACTTTCATTCCTGACGCAACACGTGTACGGAATTTCACATCAGGTTCCCCGCCACCACTTCGCGGCAACTGTATTATGTAAATACGGTTAGCCGTTTATCAAAATGTTTCCATTCATTAGCTACTGATTTATGGAAAATATCGTCGACGATGATTCCCTTCGATTTTATTATTTAGTCGTCGGCGGCGGATTCAACGGACTCCCTCTCGTCTCGACGGCGATTATGTAACGAGCGACGAAACGATCGAAGCCCGGCATTCGTTTTGTCGAAGACTATGCACGGTGCGACAGTTTTCGGGCGAGCGCGGCGCGGCGCGGCTCGACCGACGGCGGCGGCGGCGAGCGCGAGCCGCATAAGGGCAGTAGGTCACTCCCGAAATGATCAGACCGAGGCTGGCCGCGTCTGACTACTATTCCTGGTAAATTATTCCGGCCGCGTTTACGAATAAATTCTCCTCGGACCGCGACGCTCGCCTCGTCAATTATACTTACCGTCACACGGCAACGTGTTTTAATGCTTGTGCAAATTAATAATCAAATTAGAGATAACAAATGGTCCCTTCCCTCGGTGTAAAGTTAAACGTTTGTACCGCGTTCGTACATAAACGTTCAATTTTACTGTTCAAATTTTGCTCTCCGTCATTAAACGAATTACTTATTGCAAATTGAAAAATAATATTTGCCCGCCTAAATGGGGCGTAGTGTTTGATAAAGAACGAGAACCGGAGAACGCATTATGGAAATTCGGATTACATTCGGTAGTAATCGCGAAAGGAAAACGTTCTCGAAACGATTGCATCTTTTGTATTTTGGCAAACGGGCGGGTCGCAGGAAGCGCGATCGTAAACAATGCCGTTTCACGGGAGGGTAAACGATTCCGCGGGAGGGTAAGAGTTACGACGTTATTTGGACGACGCTTCGCGAACCTCGTGGAAGACGATTTTCCAAAACGAATCATCCCCTCCCACCGTTCCCTCTCTCTCTCCCTCTATCTTCGACGCGTCTCTGTATTCGAAAACTTTGTTCGGAATATATCGGTACGAATTTGGCAATGCGTCCTGTCTATTTTTGCGGATTCGCCGCTCGCGAAATGGGTCGTCCGTGGCCCGTCTAGGGTAGAAAGGCAAATACGCGCTGCGTCACCGACTACATTTCTCTATCAGCCGAATCTGTGCACCAGCTCTTTTCGTCGAAAATGCGATCTGTTCTTAAACCTCTTATTTTTACGAGACGTACTTTTACCGACGAAATTCGAAACAAACATCTTTGATTCTCAAGTTCGGAGCTGATACCGCAGAAGGCAAGAGACGCGCGAGAGAGACGAGAAAAAGAGCAGGTGAGCGGTCGAGAGACTTCTCCCGCATTCTATTCGCCTCATTAACTTTCACCACTGTTCCAATTTATGCAATATCGACTCCGCGGAGGAACGGCGGCTTCCTATCGCGTGCCACAATAAAATTCGCCGCCGGCTGAGATCGTCCCTGCTTTCTCACGGACGCGACGCGACGCGAATCGTCCGACGAGAAAAAGACGCGATTCGTCGAGGGCGATAATTATTCGACTATTTCAGTTTGCCGCCGCTGACTATAATTCACCGGCAGCGGGTTTGGCAACGACCTCCGTCTATTTACGGATTACCGACATCGGGACCGGACACGGCTCGTTCCGGTCGTTCTCGAGTGGGTCGCGACGCAGAAGAAGCGGTCGCCGGTCGACCCGGTTCAAGACCGACGGCGACGACCGCTCGAAAATCTTCCTCGTCAATCGTGGATCCGCGCGACGACGTCCCAATTGCAGAAACGGAAGCGTTTTGCGCGTCACTCGGCTGGAAATTAATTGCTCGGCCGGGAGAGCGGAATCAATCTCGGTTTAACTCGCTCGCATGTCGCGATCGGTAATTTGCGTCCGGAAACGATTGGTCGGCTCGTAGCGAGGCACGCGAGCGACCGGGCTCCGGAGGACGAGGACACGTTGTCCTTTTTCACCGCTTCGACGCGGACACTGTATTTTATTTTGCAGTCCGACGTCGTCGTCGGAGACGTAGATCTCGGTATATACGCTGGGAATTACGTAAATCGAACCGTGTCATTGTTTACCAGCGGCGATGGACGCGCGGTCAGCGTCGAAAGGCTTCCGCTGGTGATTCAACTCCATCCTAGATTCTGACATGCGAAGGAGAACGGCCGATTGCGATAGAAGAAAGTGCGCTCGTTTGTCCAGAAAAGTTTCTCTTTTTGTAACCGGTTCACGTTCCTCGCCGGCGTTCCAGATGCTATCTCTAACGACGGACCTGGTTTTTCGTAAAACCGAGAAATCGTTTGGACAGGGTCGGTTCCGACCCGTGGAAACGTTCCGTGCCGCGCCTTACGTAATCGCCGCAGAGGTAACTAACTATGCGACGAGGAGGAGACGCGTCCGTCGCGTCGAGGACCGCGAGACGTTCCGTCGCCTCCGACGCGTTTCCCCGAGACCAGGAACGGTCGTCTGCGGGACCGGAGACTGGGTCGCGAGACGAGAGAAACGAAGAGAGAGAGAGAGAGACAGGGTCGGTTCGCGATCGACGGTTGCGACCCTCGTGTTCCGGCCGTCGGGTGTCGAGCAGTGGGTCGAGAGCGCGGCGGAGAGGAGAGGAGAGCCGCGAGGCCCCCCGTGATCCCCGATCTCCGATCCCCTCGGCTCGATCCGCGGAGGCCGCGCTTAGGGACAGTGGGTCAAGTAGGTCGTTCCCGCAACGCTCAGACGGCCGACAGGCGCGCAGACCACTCAGGTTACGTAACCCTCCGGAGGGAGAAAGTCTCTCCTCCTCGCCTGGTCCCGTCCCGGCGTCCTTCCATCCCCTCTCGCCTCCTCCGCGATCTGCCCTCCATCGCGTTCCCTCCACCTCCAACACCGCCCGATCCACGGACTGTTTACAAACAAATCCTCCCCCACCTTTGCGAGCAGAGAGGGCCCCTTCTCTCTCTTTCTCTCTCTGTCTCTCTCTCTCTCTCTTCCCCCGTCGAACACACCGCCGCCGTGCCGTGCCGCCTGGATTCACCTGAATCGACCTGGTCTCGTACGTCTATACTCCGCGATCTATAGCTTTCAGCGGTATAAATACGTAAAGTAATCAAATTTCTGTGGGTTTTACCCGAAAGACCTGCTCCATATTTTAATCCTTTGACGTCAAGACCGACTGCGATAAAATTTGAGAAATTCTTCTTTAATTTCTATGTAATTTCAGTGATATAGGTCAATGGTTCGGATGACGGAAGTGCACGACGGAATTTTGAAATGATTATGAACAATGAACACCGGAGAGAATTATTTATTACAGTTTATTGGAGAGAGAGAGGTCTTGGAAATCGTACGTTTTAAGTGATGCGCGGTTACTGCGTCGTGGAGAGCAGGCTAGCAGTCTGCATTGCGCAAAATTGCAGCAGGAGTCGAAGAAAGTGCGCCTCGTCTCCGATCGGCTCCTGGAGAAATTGCCACCGACCTGTCGCAGCGGACTTCTTCCCCTCTCCTTCTCTCTTTCCCCTTTCGTCTCTTCTCTCGTTCTACCGACTACTCGACTCTCTCAAGCTCGTTTCCTCCCCTCGTTCACTTCTCAAATTTCTCCTTTCTCCGACCGCGTACAATATGACAAACATTTGTTATTCATTTTTCCGCGATTTTTCCTTACTCACGTTTTGCCACGCTATTTTTTATTCGCTTATCGTTTTCTAAGTCGTAAAATCGACGGATGTCAGAGGGAGAAAGGGTGAACGCGGTATAGACGCGGCGAGAAGAGAGGAAAAGGGGATCGCGAGAGGGAGGCGAGGGGAGACGAACACCGATCGCCTCGCTTTTTACTGTTGCGTTCCAGATTCTACGGAATCCGACGCGCTCGTAACTGTAGTTAATTATTGTTTAGACCCTAGCTGCTGCTTTCTGCGCAGCGCGTCGCGTCGCCGGAGGAAAAACACCGCGCGATCGAAACGTACTCGGTCTTCCGGTCTTCTCAGGAATTTGCTCGTTTCCGGATGCCTCCGCTGAAAATGTATCCCACCAGGCCTCGAGCCGCGACGGCATCGCAACGAGGTAACCGCACTTTTTTTAAGTAGTATAGGTCAATAGATTCTCGTGCGATCGAATTCTTTCCCCATTAAACTCGACCCTGTATCTCTTACAAAGTCGTCAAGTATTTTCATGCGGATTAGCAAAATGAAATGTACGATCGCACGCGATTTAGAGCTGCATCGTGACGCAAGACGGACTTCTTGGAAACGATCTGAAATACGAAGCTCGTTCGAGATGCACGCGAGACGCATCCGCCTCGTCGGGGATCGACGATCGGCGATCGGGAATTTCGCGGACGAAAAACGTGCGGCCGCGTATCTGTGGCGGAGCATCGTAGACACAGTGGCCTAGACAAGTAGGTCGCGGCGCAGTTGCAGCGTGCGCGAGACCGCGACGACGCTGCATGCGAGTAAGTACAGTAAGTAAGTAAGTAAGTACGTACGTACGTACGTACGTAGGCTAACATAGGCGAGCGAACGCCGCCGTCGCCGTGCCGAGCGAAGCGGAACGTGTCGGTGCGCGTGCGACCGGGGTCTCGCACACACCGGTGCACGTGCACAGGTACCTATGTACTCGCATACGTGCATCTACCAGGTATTACATAAACCCGGGCGCTTAGAGCCCCCGCGCCTCGCCGTACCCTCCGCCGACGGCTCCAAAACCTAAACGCTTTGCTCGAACGGCGCGTGTCACTTTTTTACCCATGTCGCATTAATATTTATTTCACTCGCGTGAATAATGATCCCGGCGACGGTGCGCGAAGGCGTGAGAAATTTCGACTGGTCAACTCCTTCTTCCATTGAAAATTTGTGCTAATGCGCGACATCCGGCTTCTCATTCTAATACGGTTTATTTCTGTTAAGAACTATTGTTTCTTATTGCCGTTACCGTTCCATCGTTAGAGAATTATTAACCTCGTTACGAAATGATAACCCCTAAGATGCGTTGCATCATCGTGAACTCATAAAAAGGTGGATGATCGTATTAATAGATGAATTCGCTTATAGGTCTCTGAGTCAGTCAGTACTCTTCGTACTCTTGCGTCTAATTCGTCTGACGTAATTCTCCTTCGAACAGTATTTGTGCCCACAATTATGAAAGTGGTCTAAGTCAGAATTAAAAAAAATATAAGTTTATCAGGTATTTCACACCACATTATGAATATGAATGAAATAACTAATAAATTCTTTTTTTTTTAATTCTGACTTAGACCACTTTCATAATTAAGGGCACATTTAAGGAGGACCCTTGGCAGTCCTCTCTTTATTTTCAGGGTAGGATATACTTCTAAATGGATTCTGTCCTTCCTTGGACGATTCAGTTCTCGGAACGGCAAGGTATTTCACGGGATTACGATATGAAATGAATCCGATGATGATACACGTGTATCTATTGCAAGCACTGCGCAGGAAATCGTTGCAACACGGCTGATAATTAATGGCAATGGCAAATTCGTTTCGTCGCGACGTTGTCGTAGTCGTCGTCGTCGTCGTAGTCGTTTCGAACGCTACCCAGCGTTGTTTACACGTGTTAATTCCCTTCTGCGGCTTCCCGTTTGTCCCATTAGCGAGGCAATCAAATTGCGTCGTATTACGTTGCTGCGCAGGAAGGGCCTACATACGTTCGCTCGTGATCGATACATCACGTTACAAGAGAATCTTCTGTGCTCTTACGACTTTAGTCGCCAAACGGTTTTACGTAACGCCAAGAGTATTAATATAGTTTTTATAAACCGACGGGAGAAATCCGATATGGAGTGATAAAAATTGTGTTATAACGAGTCGCGAGGCGACGTACAAATTCCTGGTACATTTTTAGTCCGAGTTTTAAGGTGGTTTCCTGGAATTCGTAAATTGCACACGCATCGCTCTATTCTTGGAAGGATTTTTCAACGAATTTTCCTACTAACAGCCCTGACACGGATTCAAGTAAACTAACCACGTTTTCCATGAATTCCACAAATACTTCGGAACGGATAACGATGCACCGTGTTCTCGGAAAACTGATCGATGACATATCGAACTCCGATGGCAATTTTCCAATTTCTAGAGACCCTGTATGGTTCGTGAAATCGAACGACGAGGGCCGAGAAATAAAAATCTATGAAGATGTCGAACGTCAACGGTGTGCCAAACGAGACACCGGGATTGGGAACAGGTTGTCCGACCTATGTACCGTCGCGTGGACGTAAAGTAATCGTTCGATTCGGTTAGGATGAAAAATCGGACGTCAAACGTTCTTACGTGGTCGAAGAAATAAATTAACGACCGTTGGCAGCGGGTTTCGCTTTCTTTTTTATTAGCCGATGGCTCCGGCGAGGATCAATCAAAAATACGATACGGGACAAGCGGCGCGGATTGCGTTACGACGAAAGCACGAGCCATGTAAAATTTCGACGTGATCGAATGATTGTTTGCTCGCGCGCAACAAGTTCCAATCCCTCGCAACGCGACGCGGTTCGGAATTCGAACGCGTTCCACCGTGCCGGATTAACATTCAAGGTGAGAAAAAGCGGCGTTTCTTGGAACTGAGTGCATCGAAAATGTGCGCGAGGAATGTTGATCGGAGGAATGTCGCCATTCAAACTTGTATCGAATCCACGGTATGTCCACCAAGACCGACGAGTAAGAACGAATTTTAGTGACAGGAATAGTCACAGAATAATTGGTTACGTCTTGCTTTACGAGATTTGAGCATTTATTCAGGAAGCGTTCAAAATATCCAGTAAAAAACATTAGAAATAGATGTATTTCAATAGAGAAGCACGAAAATCCACTGCCAAATCAGGAATTTTAAGGGATATACAGGGATATAGGCGCCTCTACCATAATCATTCGACTTGACCGGATATAAATCCACCTGTATCGAATAAATTGAGGAAGCGTTCAAAATTTTCACGAAAAAACATTAGAAATAGATGTATTTCAATAGAAAAGCACGAAAATCCACAACTAAATCAGTAATTTTAAGGGATACACAAGGATATAGGCGCCTCTTCCAGAATCATTCAATTTCAACTAAAATAAATGAACTTAAAATATAAATTCTCACGTTTCCACGATTTTTGTGATTGGGAAGAAACGGTGACATAATTCCGAGGACAAGGGAAGGAGGCCCGGGTGCTCGTCGATCCCGTTTAATTTCCGTCCCAGGCGGGAAAGAGGTTGAGGAGGGAAAGAAACGCGGGCCAAATATTCGCCGTCGCGTCGACTTTCTCTTGCCCAGCGGAGCGTGCGCGCGTTCACAATGGAACGCGCCCGCTCGCGTAACCCCCGGGAATATTGGAACGGATTCGCGGCCGCCGAGCTAAACAAATATCCGCGGAATTCGCGGCCCGATATCGCGCTTTCTCGTTTCGGAACGGAGATCGCGACGAAACAGCTGCCAGTTACTCGCCGCGAATTACAATGCGTCCCGTATGTTTACCAACATCGGAGGCCTACAAAAGAGTGTGTTCCACTCTCCCGACTTTCTACTATACTCTTACGACACCCGCAAAGAACCGTCGCGTCGCATCGTCATCGTCGACCGAGGACGTCGTTCGTACTTGAAGTCGCAACGCTAAAAACAGTCGCGACTAACACAGCCAGCCAGTCGGTCGGTGGTTCTCAGGTCCGTTCGCGGAGACGATCCGCGACGGTGAAAGGAAGAGAGAGAGAGAGAGAGAAACTAGGAGACGGAGGGACGAAGGGGGACGAGAGACAGAGGAAAAAGCAATAGGAAACAGCGAATTGTGGCCGCGTGTCGAAAGTTTACGGTGAATTATTGCGTCGCAGTATGTATCTAGACGGGGCCTGGTTCGGTGCCGACTATCTGTGGCCTACTTGCATGTTTTTACCCTGGGCCGATTCGGAGCGGTGCGCACGTACGCGCGCTGCGCGTCTGCCTGCCTGCCTCGGGAGGTCGCGTACCTGCACGTACGCTCACGACTAATCGGGACCGCCGTCGCAGGATAAGGGCCGTGGGACGCCACGAAACGCGGTTACGCGGATTGAAAACGTGCGTATCGCACCGCCTCACTTTTGTCGATTTTCGCCTTGAAATATCCCGCGTGCCGACGAATTCGTCTTTGCTAAATATTTGATACCGTTCCATTTTAATCGGGCATTTATCAAAGCGTAATTCAGAAAACATAATTTCGCTCCTGGATCGCAGTAGAAGAATTCGTAGCGAGCAACAGNTCGCGCTTTCTCGTTTCGGAACGGAGATCGCGACGAAACAGCTGCCAGTTACTCGCCGCGAATTACAATGCGTCCCGTATGTTTACCAACATCGGAGGCCTACAAAAGAGTGTGTTCCACTCTCCCGACTTTCTACTATACTCTTACGACACCCGCAAAGAACCGTCGCGTCGCATCGTCATCGTCGACCGAGGACGTCGTTCGTACTTGAAGTCGCAACGCTAAAAACAGTCGCGACTAACACAGCCAGCCAGTCGGTCGGTGGTTCTCAGGTCCGTTCGCGGAGACGATCCGCGACGGTGAAAGGAAGAGAGAGAGAGAGAGAGAAACTAGGAGACGGAGGGACGAAGGGGGACGAGAGACAGAGGAAAAAGCAATAGGAAACAGCGAATTGTGGCCGCGTGTCGAAAGTTTACGGTGAATTATTGCGTCGCAGTATGTATCTAGACGGGGCCTGGTTCGGTGCCGACTATCTGTGGCCTACTTGCATGTTTTTACCCTGGGCCGATTCGGAGCGGTGCGCACGTACGCGCGCTGCGCGTCTGCCTGCCTGCCTCGGGAGGTCGCGTACCTGCACGTACGCTCACGACTAATCGGGACCGCCGTCGCAGGATAAGGGCCGTGGGACGCCACGAAACGCGGTTACGCGGATTGAAAACGTGCGTATCGCACCGCCTCACTTTTGTCGATTTTCGCCTTGAAATATCCCGCGTGCCGACGAATTCGTCTTTCCTAAATATTTGATACCGTTCCATTTTAATCGGGCATTTATCAAACCGTAATTCAGAAAATAATTCATGATTCCAGCTATGTCATAAGGAGAAAGGTTCGTACATATTTCTTAATGCATAATTTATAATTTATAAACTCCTTATTGCATGATCTGTTCTTCTTCTGTTATTCTTATAGCCGTTTTCTTATTTCTAATTATGTAAATCTTTAACTTTTTTTCTTTCTTTTTTCTTTTTTTTAACTGCTCTTTTATTGTCACTGCACTTGTAAAGGGCCAATTGACTCGTGAAATAAATAAATAAAGACATAATTTTGCTCGTGGGTCGCAGTAGAATTCGTAACGGGCAACAGTTCTGTCGATTTTTGCCTTGAAATATCCCGCGTGCCGACGAATTCGTCTTTCCTAAATATTTGATACCATTCCATTTTAATCGGGCATTTATCAAAGCGTCATTCAGAAAACATAATTTTGCTCGTGGATCGCAGTAGAAGAATTCGTAGCGAGCAACAGCAGTTTTGTGTGAACATCTGCAAATGGCAGTTGTATAGTTACGAGCCAACGACACCGAAGGGTTAGCACAGTTTTCATATCGAGGCAGGAGGAGCTAATCGGTATAGGCCTGAGGCCACTGCGTCGTTCGTACTACCGTGTGTATATACGATAGCCGATGTGGCGTCGCGAGCTAAAAATAGACACAGGAAAGCTGTTTCTCCTATCGCGTCAAGCTCTATCGGCGCGGCGGCGGCGGCGGCGGCGTTTAGGTTTATCGAATGGGAGGTTTGCTGGGCAAGTGAATCCGTGGCCTCCTCGTGCTTCCCGGAATGCGAACGCGACCTATCGGATTGCCGGCGATTGGGGCCGATCGGTGACGTCCGTGATTCGGCCAAATTCTGAGCCGGTTCGTCGCGTCAACGGAATCCCGGAGACCGACGGATTCGAGAACGACGATATCATTTCGAAGTTCGAATTCGTTAACGAAGTCACGCGATCCGTAGAGTAATTTGCGAGGAAGCGTAATCAACGAGAACGCGTTATGCCGTGGCGACAATAAATAATTTACCTCAAATATTTGCGCGGCTATGTATATATTTAGACGGTTCGCAGCAATTTGAATGCACGAGGGTAATCTTTTTATTTACGACAGAACGCTGTCGGCGGGGTAACGATACTTTCGCATGATTTACATAATTAGATGGCCAGGGACCGTGCATCAAATCTAGACACGGCTGACGTGTTATTGCATGAAACGTCTGCGGCTCCGTGAAGAAATTGCGACGAGCACGTCCGCCTTGTGTACATACATACATTCATGTATACCTAATCCGAAGCGACGAGTCAACGACGCGGTGCGGTCGGCGCAATCGATCCGCGATCGTCGTCGAATCGGTGGGTCCGTCGCTGTACGGCGACGTTCACTGGTAAAGCTACGCTCGTTACGCGACGTTGCGTCATCGCATTCCGTTCCTAGCGGCCGCGGCCGTCCTTTAAACGTAGCCGCGTCGTCGTCGCAAAACGTCGTCGTAGCAAACGTCGACGTGCACTTCGGATCGACGCGTGCATCATCGTACGAGAACGATTTCCCCGGAAGAGAGCCGGGAAACGGCAATTACAATGACCCCGAACTTCTGACGATAAACGATTTATTTTCTTCGTCGCGTTGATCTCTCCCCCGACTGGATTCGCAGTTACACTTTAAATAGCCACGTGCCGACGAGTGGTTTACGACCGAGTCCGGCGAAAATATTTGCATATCAAACGTAATCCGAACGGGAGACGAGCAGCGAATGATCTAATGGATGTTTTCCGCGGATAAATCGATCCCTGTGATGTAATGTCGCGCGCGGAGAAACATGCAAAACAGTTTCGAGATCGTTCGATCGATGCGTTTACATAAATTTTCGACGACGGACGGCCGGCGACGGCGACAACAACAACAACAGCAGCAGCAGTAGTAAAGAAAAAAGAGCGAGATACGTCGCGATTAGACTCGCAAATCTGTTCTCGCGGCGATTTCCGGCGCGTCGCGACGATTTCCGCGCGACGCAGCCCAGGTGAGGTCTCCCCCTCGCCGCCGCTCCCCGATTACGCAAGTTTGCACGATCTCGGTGCATCCTGATGCAACTCTCTTTGCACCGATTCCCTGCACCGGCGCGCGGTCTTGCCGCGCAGANCGACGACGGACGGCCGGCGACGGCGACAACAACAACAACAGCAGCAGCAGTAGTAAAGAAAAAAGAGCGAGATACGTCGCGATTAGACTCGCAAATCTGTTCTCGCGGCGATTTCCGGCGCGTCGCGACGATTTCCGCGCGACGCAGCCCAGGTGAGGTCTCCCCCTCGCCGCCGCTCCCCGATTACGCAAGTTTGCACGATCTCGGTGCATCCTGATGCAACTCTCTTTGCACCGATTCCCTGCACCGGCGCGCGGTCTTGCCGCGCAGATTATCGCCGATTGTGCAATCGCTCCTCGTCGTATGTACGCAGTCGCGCGCGCGTCTCCACTCATTCTTGCCGAGAAAACCGGGGCGTCGCGCGTAAATGTCAATAGACGATCGAGAAAAAATCGAGACTATGAAATTCGCTCGGTCATTCATCTGTTCGATCGTCTGACGCAATGATGGTATAAGAAAGAACAGTAGACTGTGTCGAATCCTATGATCTCATGACGAATGTTGTTGGTTGTGCGATTTTGTAAAAAGGATTCGATTATTAGTACCCTTTTTTTAGAGTGAACCTACATAATAGTGGACGAGGAATTAGGATTGTAATTATATTAAATTTTTTCAACGTCGTTCACTTAGAATCAATTTTCTCTATGATCTCATGACCAATGTTGTTGGTTGTGCGATTTTGTCAACAGAAGTCGATTATTAGTACATTTTTTAATAGAATGAACTTATATAATGGTGGACGACGAATTAGGATCGTAATTATATCAAATTTTGTCAACTCGTTTACTTAGAATCAATTTTCCCTATGATCTCATGACCACTGTTGTTGGTTGTCCGATTTTGTAAAAAGGAGTCGATTATTAGTACATTTTTTAATAGAGTGAACTTACATAATGGTGGACGAGGAATTAGGATTGTAATTATATTANAGAGCGAGATACGTCGCGATTAGACTCGCAAATCTGTTCTCGCGGCGATTTCCGGCGCGTCGCGACGATTTCCGCGCGACGCAGCCCAGGTGAGGTCTCCCCCTCGCCGCCGCTCCCCGATTACGCAAGTTTGCACGATCTCGGTGCATCCTGATGCAACTCTCTTTGCACCGATTCCCTGCACCGGCGCGCGGTCTTGCCGCGCAGATTATCGCCGATTGTGCAATCGCTCCTCGTCGTATGTACGCAGTCGCGCGCGCGTCTCCACTCATTCTTGCCGAGAAAACCGGGGCGTCGCGCGTAAATGTCAATAGACGATCGAGAAAAAATCGAGACTATGAAATTCGCTCGGTCATTCATCTGTTCGATCGTCTGACGCAATGATGGTATAAGAAAGAACAGTAGACTGTGTCGAATCCTATGATCTCATGACGAATGTTGTTGGTTGTGCGATTTTGTAAAAAGGATTCGATTATTAGTACCCTTTTTTTAGAGTGAACCTACATAATAGTGGACGAGGAATTAGGATTGTAATTATATTAAATTTTTTCAACGTCGTTCACTTAGAATCAATTTTCTCTATGATCTCATGGCCAATGTTGTTGGTTGTGCGATTTTGTCAACAGAAGTCGATTATTAGTACATTTTTTAATAGAATGAACTTACATAATGGTGGACGAGGAATTAGGATTGTAATTATAGCAAATTTTTTCAACGTCGTTCACTTAGAAACAATTTTCCCTATGATTTTATGGCCAATGTTGTTGGTTGTGCGATTTTGTCAACAGAAGTCGATTATTAATACATTTTTTAATAGAGTGAACTTACATAATGGTGGACGAGGAATTAGGATCGTAATTATATCAAATTTTGTCAACTCGTTTACTTAGAATCAATTTTCCCTATGATTTTATGGCCAATGTTGTTGGTTGTGCGATTTTGTCAACAGAAGTCGATTATTAATACATTTTTTAATAGAGTGAACTTACATAATGGTGGACGAGGAATTAGGATCGTAATTATATCAAATTTTGTCAACTCGTTTACTTAGAATCAATTTTCCCTATGATTTTATGGCCAATGTTGTTGGTTGTGCGATTTTGTCAACAGAAGTCGATTATTAATACATTTTTTAATAGAGTGAACTTACATAATGGTGGACGAGGAATTAGGATCGTAATTATATCAAATTTTGTCAACTCGTTTACTTAGAATCAATTTTCCCTATGATTTTATGGCCAATGTTGTTGGTTGTGCGATTTTGTCAACAGAAGTCGATTATTAATACATTTTTTAATAGAGTGAACTTACATAATGGTGGACGAGGAATTAGGATTGTAATTATATTAAATTTTTTCAACGTCGTTCACTTAGAATCAATTTTCTCTATGATCTCATGACCAATATTGTTGGTTGTGCGATTTTGTCAACAGAAGTCGATTATTAATACATTTTTTAATAGAGTGAACTTACATAATGGTAGACGAGGAATTAGGACTGTAATTATATCAAATTTTGTCAACTCGTTTACTTAGAATCAATTTTCCCTATGATCTTATGACCAATGTTGGAGGTAGTGCGATTTTGTCAATTTTTGTACATTTTTTTGACAGAGTGAACCTACACAATGTTGTAATTATATCAAATTTCTTCCACGTCGTTCACTTAGAATCAATTAGTTTCATCCTACAAGCAGGTATCGAGCAATACTTGAAAAGTCAGACACAGGTACTACGAGAACAGATCAAACGTGGCGTTACGCAACGCGCCGTAACGGCGGAACGATATCGGCGAGCGTTATCAGCTAGACTCTCAAAGCGGACAGATAGTCGTCTGTCACCGTGAATAGTCAACGACACACCTATACGAAACGGTATCCGACGCGAGCCACGGGCGAAAGTACCGTCGTTCTTTGTCGCTTTTCATCGTCGATCACGATGATTAGACCGACCGTTCTCGTTCGAGATCCTCCCGCGACGGACAGAGAGGACGCGTGACTTTTTGTAATAATGTAAAACCGCGACGGGAATTTTCATGCGTTAAATTGATAGGAGAACGGCGCGTACAAATCCGAACGAGCCGGGCGTAGATTCCGGCGGTGTCTCGTATCGAGGCAAAACGCAAACATCCTCGAACGGGGATTTCATCGATGTATCGCGCGTATCCGGTGTGATACGCGCGCGTATGATGTATGTACACGGGTATCTGTTCTGAAAATCGAACCGGGACGCCAGCTGTAGCTGTCCGTCCGTCCGGCACGGGGATTTAAGCCGTATGTGTCAGCGGCGGGGAATTACTCCGACCGGGGGATAAACGGGCGAATAGAGTGTACCGGCCGGCGCGGGGGCCCGAAACATTGTGAAACGGCGCGGCGGCGCGGCGTTACGCTACGATTGCGAGCGTTAACGCACGGCTTAAGCCCCCGTTGGCAATGAATTTAACGCCGTTGATAGTTCGCTTATGTCACGGTGAAAGCTAAACGGGTCAAAAGGCATAATTAACGCGAACGTTGTTGCCGTTTACGAGCCCCGGGATAAGGATACATCGGACGTCCCGGCCGCCGAAACTTCGCCGTTCTAACGCGATTCGTCTAAACGGACGAACCCCTCCGCGTATTTCGGATTCGTTCGTAGAGCCGCGCGTACAGGTGTGCACTGGCTTTGTTCTCGCTCGTTCGTTTCGGATACGCGAGGAGGAAATTGCTTTGTTTTCCTGAGCTTATAGATCGACGGATACCCGAACGTATTCGACGCGGATACAATCAAATGAACGCGGTCTCTCGGAGAATCTATAGAAGCTAATCAATGTTTTATACTTCGGCAAATTGAGCAAATGAAATCATCAGTAACGAAGGAACTTTGTTCTCGCTTTCGTCGGGGATGACGTTGCCGTTTCAGGTAGAAACGAATCGCTCGTTTCACCTGTTTCTAAATAGTTCGCCCGCGCTAGTTACAAAGGCGTCTCGAATCTTATCTGAAGAGGAAACGAGCACGGCGAGCCAATTGAATTTCTCGGTTTAACCAGAACGGTGAGGCCGCGATCGCGTCGATGACCGATAACCCGATCGATTCACGGGAGAAAATGACGACGACAGGTGAACGCGGCGAACAATACCCGATCTCTTCCTTACAGAACTCGGTTGGGGCATAAATATCGGGGCTGGCTCACCCGCGGCGAGTTTCACTCGAGTCCGATCCAAGACCACCGAGGATCGAACCAACTTTTGCCTAATGGCTAATCGACGTTTAGTCCGGAATTTTTTTATCAACGATCGATCCCTTGTTTCGAGCCGAGCTAAATCACGAACACCGACTTACGAAGTTCGGATCTATTCGGTTCACAATGGCTCGCGAAGCTCAATGTCAAACTTTTTGCAATCGTTCGCCGGCGAATGGAAGCGGCGCGATATTAAAATATATGAAAACACGGCCGTGCCTTTTTCAATCTCGCAAAGAATTGGCCTTCGCCGAGCTCGATTCAGACGTTCGCCGACGTATCGACTCTTGCCCGAGGTCAGTCATTATCAATCGAGGGGCCGCGGCTGTGCAAACTTGCGAGAATTATTTTCGGGGCGAGGCCGGAAATGCCGTCGCGATCTTTTCGCGTTCTAATCGCGGTCGATATCGAGGACAGAACAGATGCATACTTTCGACCGGTAATTCTGTTAATGATACTTAATAATGATAAAGCGGTTCGAACGTGGCTCGCGTTCTTACGGCGCTACGGGTTCTCAGAAGAAAGCCGTTCGGCCGCGTCGCGATCGGCGCCGATTGTAAATAATACGCGGTGACGCACGAGAAATTCCATAGGAGTCGCTATTTATAGGAGAGTGATACTGCAGATATCCTGGTCTCAGGTATGTACTTGCATACGCGCCCAGCCCGAACGAACTTCCCTCTGACTTCACCGATTCTCACCTTCGAATCGCCCGATCCGAATTTCGGTACTGCCGTTCAGAGGGAAAGTAGTCGTTCGAGTTGAAGAAATATTGAGGAAAGCACTCGGTGCGCCGGAATAGCGAGTGATCAGAGATAAACGAACGAGGAAGTCGAACGAGGAAAAGAGCAATTATTTACGTAGGTTTTATCAAATTAGGACGACGATCTCTTCTAGATCGGTTCGAGTGACGAGGATCGGAGCAATGGTAAACAGTTTTCCCTTCGAAAGGGGAAACGTCGAATTTATTTAAAAGAGCTTCTGCGATAATGACGCTATCGCCGGCAAATCCCAATTACGTAACCGCGTCGCGTAACTGTTTTGCCTGGCTGCAACTTCATTCGTAGTGGGAACGTCTTTCTTTCGCGGGCGTCGCCGTATAGAACGCGGAAGGTTCGCGTTCCTGGACGCGGTTACCAACGGAAAACCGACGCCGTCGATGAGAATCGATACGCACCGGGAGACGTTCGAACGTCATCGTCGACCGTCGCCGACACGACATTTCGTTTCCGTTTAATTAGCCCGATAATCGATCGCCGGATTACGACACCGTCTTGTTAATTAGCAGGTTCGCGAACGCCGCGTCCTCCTTTCGTGCGGTACAATTATCCGCGGTTATTAAAAACGGTTATGCCGGCGCCAACCCGGTGCATCATCGTTTACCGCGAACGACACACCGGCCATTACGCGGTAAATTACGCTTGAAAAAACGCTGCTAGGTGAAACGATTTCGAGGAATACGTAGAGACGCGGAACGTAAACACGATTTGAACGAGTCGGATTGATCTCGAGACGTGAGGAAACGTCGCGAGGTAAAAAATATTTCGAATTCGAGGTTCGTCGCGGCCGAGACGTGGGGACGAAGAAGAGGGGAAGATTTCACGGACCTCGTGTTTAATCAGACTGTTCGGTCGGGAGAGGACGGCGACCGGCGAGCTGTCGTTTCGCCTGTTCGACCCCGAACCCCCTCTTTCTCCCTTCGGGGCATTTCCAATTGGCATTTTCCCGGTCGGCCCCGTCCACGTTTCCAGGAACGGCGGCGTTTCCTCCTGGCCGACGGTGCCTACCCTTTCCTTCTGGAAACGGTACACCGCGCGCGCCGCACCGACGAAATAAGATTACCGTCGGCGAACGGCCGATCAATGCGACCGAAATACGTGACCGATGATGCGTCCCTGTTTGCGATTTCGTCCCGACGGATCGGGCGAACGTCCGCGATTTCCACGGGACTCGCCGGTGGACGACGAGTCGAATAAACACTGGGAGCAGAAAATACGGAACGAGCTTCCGTCGTTATCGCGGCGTCGTCGTGAAAATTATACGTTACAACGCGATGACGGATTTTAATATCGGCGCACTCGACTAAACGATTACTCGTCCGACGGAACGGAACTCGATAGCGGCGATAATATCGGGTAAAAAGAGGAATAATAACATCGGACGGGATTGTAACACGAAAGTTAATGGCGAACGAGGATCGGCGCGCGCGATAATCGTTATCTGACCCTTTCCAGTTGACAAATCTGGGGAAAAGCAGCGGCGTATGCCTCACTTCCTGAAGATAGTGCACGCATCGCGCGCGGGCAGGTGAAATAAGCCCGATCATTTGCACGCAATCCCGTTCGCCGCCCCTGTCGTTTCCAGCGGACCTCGTCAAACTGATTTTTAATTAAAAATTGACGGCACTGGAAATTCGATGATTTTTCAGATTCACTTTAATTAAAAGTAAACTCCCGATGCTTAAACGAGCGATTCAGCTGAAAACAGGAGTTCCCCGGGATTCGCGGGAACGGTGCCTCGAAGGGATACTGCGGAGGTCGGGCTCGATAGTCGAAGGAACGAGCGAGAGGGACGAGAGGGGTTGGAAATTGAAAAGGAACGCGAGCGAGCGAACGTACTCGCAGAGAAACACGGTCGCGTTTTCGAAAGATAATGTAAGTAAGTATACACGTACACGTATATATACAAGTATATCCGTACGTAGATACGAGTAAACGAAAACCGGGTCAACTGTTTGCGCATAACGCTTAATGGAAACGAGTACGCGCGGCTGAATGACACGCGCCGTGTGTCAAGGCTCCTTCGCGTCATTTATTGCACGCCATGCGCCGCGAAGTTAATTAAACCTTGTCTTAATGATACGTAACGTGTACGCGTAGTACGTGCGTATAATGAGCAGGAAGCCGCGATCGCCGCGATTCAAATTCGCTCGCTTACCTGCAATAACACAAAATTCGTGTGCCGCCGCTCATTAAGTCACCGGACGATTAACAAACAGCCCGGTCGAACGAAATCGAGTAAAAATATTATCAGTAAAAATATTAACAGAATATTATCTAAAGCCAACAGATTTTGTCACATTTTTCACATTTTTATTGACTCAGTCATTAGAAGAAAGCTTTGTTCTTCTTTTGCTTCTCAGTCGTTATAATATCTCTTTTCCTTTTTTCTTTTTTTTTTTTACTGCTCTGTACCACTCTTTTCAATATGTAAAAGGGTTAATTACCCGTGAATTAAATAAATAAATAAATAAAATAGTGGACACCAAATTTTAGTTCCACTATAAATATTCGTGTACTAATTGATTTGATTAAAAGAGTGTAGAGTCATAGAGCGTGAGGTTAACGGTTGTTTTCGATTCTCTCGTTGCATTTCCTGTTACTCTTATGCAATTTAAAATATGATTATCGATACTCGTATGACTTTATATAAAGTCTAGAAACGATTTCTCTGAACCGGAATGTTTCTCTGTAATCACAGAATTGGCCCTGAGCCGCGAAAGAGATGAAGACGGACTTTATAAATTTTTTACGCGCTCGACGAGCAAACTGTCCGACGAGTTTTTTACGCATGTAATTATGTGACTATATCTGGCAGAGATCGCGGTTTCATTGTACGTCCGTCTGTTTGTGAATGAAACGTCATCGGCGGTTAAATTTCCGTCCTGCCGGAGGGGGTTAATATTAACAGCGATGCTAATGCACACATGTACATTAGCAGGTGTCGTCGAAGGCGACGTAAATGAATCCTGGCGATACGTACACAGCGTGGAGCGCGCTGTTACGTGTCGCTCCGGCTCTATTGTTTTATCGTTCAGGAAGCATTATCTAATTTGCTCGTTACTTGGCATAAATTGTCCTCCTATCAACCGAGGGAACGTCGACGTACGCGCATAGCACGTACGAGCTAATACGATTCTTTGCGCGCATAACCAACGATTATTTGTTAAAAAAAGAGAGAGAGTGTTTTAATTCCAAACTTCCGGTTCGCGCAATCGAAAACGAAGAGAAAGAAGGTAAATAAGAGCAAGGATCGATCGATGACAGATCACGATTATGTCAATCGGATCGGTCGTCGAAACGGCTGGAAGGGACGAGCTCCGAAGCGGAAACTCGTGTTCTTACGGAACGGAGAATTTCTCGTCGGAACGCAACAGTCGAGAACGGAGAACGCAGTAAGAACCGCCTCGAATCGGAAACAATAATTTCCGCGGTGTGACGTAATTCGTCTTCTGGTGTAACGTTCGAGCGCGATCCGACGAAATAAACATCTAAATCCGTGTCGCGACGCCCGAACGCTCAACAGGCGCCTCCTCCTTTTTTTTATACTTCTCGTCTCGTGCTCGATCACGATGAGCAGAGAAGACCGACTCGATAAACGATTTTACCGCAGTTGATTTCGAGAGCCTATTACCGTTTCGTCGTACTTAGCGACGAGCAGGCACCGGCCGACCGAGAGGAATCGTCGAGGTCGGAAAAACCTCCTTTTATCTGTGACCTCCAGGCCGGCCACGGCGCGTGGCCTCTTCTCGTTATCGGCAGAAACGAGTAAAAGTGGCCGATTTAGGTTGGAAACTTTTTTGCCGCGGCACCATAAATTATTTCCCGCAGAAAAACAACGGCCGTGTACGGTTTCCCTTTCGTCCGTGGAAGATTCAGTTAGGAGGCGGCTAGACGCTTGTTGAACGGGAGTAGAGAGAATTGAATCGTTGTCACGGTGCCCCTCGGGACTCTTCCGGGTCCGGTCTCAATAATTACACGAGTACCACTTCCACCCTCTTCCTTTTTTTGAAGCTGCTACGCTCGCGGAATAATTTTATCGGCCAGGCAAAATCAACCTTCTTGGCCTTCGCGGCTGATTGAACCCCCTGAGATATTAGTCTCCTGATGAAACTGGAATTATTTTATCCCCGGGTTACCGCCTTCCATTATCCTTCGCTCTCTCCTCGTGTGTTTTGGGACCTGCTCGGAGAAAGGAAAATTCCTCTGCGCGTTAAAAATCGCTCACGGTTTCCCGCACTCGGCGAAGTCCGCTCGCTTATGTCAATTATGTACGAGAGATCGTTGTATTACGTTTCGATGGGAAATATTAGGCTGTCGATCGCGATTCATCTTGAGAAAAAAATATGACAATAAGAAGGAATGAGCGATGAGCTCGAGACGATGAACGAGAGGAAACGGGATCGAGTTACATCGGTAGCTTTCGCGGAATGAAAAGTTTCTCGGCCGGATGAAAGCTATCGGGGCGAGAGCCAATGTTGGCCCGTGGCTGACTGATTTTAATTTTGCACTTAAGCGAATCGACGTTATCGAGTTTGTACAAGGGTCGCGGGGATCTCGGTCTCCGTCTCATTTTCTTCCGTCCGATCCTTTACTCCTCTCCGTTCCCTCTCCTTTTTTTCCCGGCGTCGTCCTGTGCGTTGAGTAATGGACAAAAGTAAAAAATCAACCTCTACGTTGGTATTCAGAACTTTTATAGAGCATTCTTAGATGTCTATTAAGATGTTGATTAACTTTATTAAGGCCAACAAACAAGAATTATAAAAATTATTTGTAACATAAAAATTTCTTTGCAAATTCGTATGCTAATTGTGTAGGATTCCCGGGTCATAAAAATAAAAATTTGTTATTATTGCTATATGGTACGTGTCCTTGAGGATAAAAACTTGTTATTGTTATATTCTTTTGTTTGTCATTTCGACTTTATTGAGAACAAATTGAATAATGTCATTTTAAGCATTTTTTTATGGGTGCAATTATTGTTTTAATAAAAACTCCGCTGAGCTTCACTTTTGTTCTTAGCTTAAAATATGTTTAAATATATCTTCAAAAAGATCATGGAATATTTAGCTGCCCATATTTGCCCCCTTTTTTTATTTTTATTTTTATTTTTTACATGTGTATTATAATTTATAATGCATAATTCGTCGGAGAAAAGTAAAATACCAACTTGTTTGTTAATATTCATGGTAAAGAAAACTATAAACCTATTTAGAAATCCATGATGAGTAGAAAAAGTAATAATATGGGTCAGCATGCATCATACATCTTTTTTTTTTCCAAAAAATTCATTGTGACATTGATAGGATTTCTCAAGGTTATTACAAAGTCGGAAACTGGTAGCATCATGAACAGCATTTAATACCTGATAACTTTTGTCTGAAATGTTTTTTTATATTCCCTCTATTTTTCAAGTTATATACTTTTGTCCCTAAAACAGGCCTTTCAACGCACTGTGCGGCGTCCCGCGAAAAGTCATCAAGAGCGGTCGATTCCACGCTCCTCCGATGGAACTTCCCACGGCGGAAGGACGGAATAATCGATTCTCCTTGACGCTGATCGATTAACGCGTAAGCGCACTTTAATTGCCTCGTTCCGCGTTAATTGTCTGCCGCTTTACGTCGCCGCGGCGCGTCTCTTTCCTGGAAAATCGGCGGCCAGACACAACAAATCGGTAAACAACCGTGCGTCGCTGTCTTCCTCCGATTAACGACGACGCAAGGCAAGTAACCGCCGTTTGAAAACAGGATAATTATCATTTTTTACCGTCATAAACTTTATCCGCGGAAATGAACTGTTGAACAGCCGGCATAAATAAGGATCCGAAGAGACGAGCTCGTACGATCCGGGGATCAAGATTATTTTTATTACGGACTGTTTTAACAGAAAGGTTCGTGTAAACGGGATGGAAAATATGAAGCGGGGCAAAGTCGAACGGGAAGACGAGAGCGGAATGCGCTCCTGCGAGAGATATGCGGTCTCGTCGAAAATTTACGTTATCTGGCATCGATGATACGTGAAAGAGCGGACGCGGATCGGACGACCGTTTACATAACTTAACGGCCTCCCCCCCCCCCCTCGTAAAATTCGACCACGCCGGATGTCGCCGTGATTTCTTTCAGGATTATTATGCCACTCAATTTCCTGCGATCACCGCCGATAGACTCGGCACGCCGTGTACTTTACGACCAGCGGAGTGTCGTCGCTTCTTCTTAAAACCGTCGACCGTCTTACAAAACGTCTTTACCGAATAACGGGATCCCCGTGTCTTATAAAACGACGTTACGACGTGGAAATTATAGATCACGAGTATTTAATAGATCAACAGCGGCGAGGCTGGCGCATCGAATGAATAGATCGAGAATTAATCGACGCGCGAACAATATACTTTTTTAATAACAATGTTCGGGAACATGAGATTCTCGTTACGACGACCTTCTGAGGGCGAAGGGCATGGCTCGGTCTGCTAGTTTGCTTTTCCGCCTCGCTCAGCGTTTACTCGAATTTATGCGTTCTCGTCACCGTCTCGCTTTCCGGGAGAGGTGACAAAGCTTCGCATTTCCATCGGAGAGATTCTACGATTGTTTGCGCGCCGTTTCCGATCGAGATAATAAGATGAGAAGGTCGAGAGAAAGAGAGAGAGATAGAGATATCTTAGCAACACAAAAACGGGAAGACCGGCTTCCTGTTTCCCGACCGTGACTCGCAATTTGACATTGCTCTTTACAACTATCTAGGAGAAGTGTAAATGGCCAGGCGATACAAAAGGAAAGACACGCTCTCGCTCGCGGTCTTTTTCCTGTTTACGTAAAAAAACTCGTGCATATTTGTGCGTTTCTTCTCGCCCGCGGCGGTCCCTGCGTCGCGTCGTTACGTCGTTCGTAATACGTCCGATAAAGTTCAATCAAGCGTTGTTTAACCAAGAACCGTCGCCAGACTGTCTGGCCGGTAAAAGTCCAAATTGATCGCATAAGCATACGACGGGAACGCGGCATTAGCATAATCCAGTGGCTCGGGAATACATTCTCGACTTCCTCTACACACGTTCCAATCACGGAAACGGCTGCCGCACCGCGCAATGAATAATAAAAGGTACAATATTGACAAAGTCGCGCGATAAAACGCGGTTCATTCATTCGAACCAGTCGAATATCTCCGAATTTCACGAATCGACGAGAAACGCGGAAATAATTGCGGCCAGAGAGTCGCTGTTATTCAGCGACTTCCAAGACGCGCGTTTCTTTAATTGAAAATCGGCTCGCACCCTCCCGGCCCTTCCGTCGCGTTCGTTCAATCGCGACGCGTGCGTGATTCTATTTATGGCGGGTAATAAGCAGGAAATTTTTATGTAACACGCCGTTAACGGAACTTTCCGCGCGCGGCCCGACCTACTTTTCTTTTCGCGCCACGCCACGCCTCGGCTAGAAACCGATTTCGGTTAATTAGTGAGCTGGCTCGCGCGTTCGGTTCAGAAAGCGCAGAAATTCCACGCGCGCCTCTTTCTTTCCGTGTCGCGTTAACAGCCCCGTGCTTATTGAGACCGGGTAAACAGAAAGCGGGCTGTGTATTAAAACGCGCCGTGCGATTCGTTCCGCGAGTCGACGCAAAGAAGATGTTTATTTGAAAACGAGCTCTGTAACAGCTTTTTCTGCGATCTAAGACCTTTCCCACTTTGCGCGTTGAACGACAACAAAGTACGACTGTAAGTTTTGTGAGTAGAACTCATTTGAAATAAATCTATCGCGGCGAATAGGAGGAATCGACGCGGTCGAGGGTCGATGCGCGCGTTTCGTTAAAAGATTTGGCGAGGAAAGGCGGTCGGAGCAACAAGTCGAAGATTACCAGCCACGCGAGGCGGCGGAGGTTATTACAGGTAGTGTCGCACTTATGTCACGTATCTTTGTTTGCACGTACGCCCCTTCCGGTGCCCTCGGGCGTCGAAAAAGAAGACGGAGTAACCGAGGAAAAGGTAAACCCGACGATTTACACGAGCAAACGCACGCGAGCCGGCTGCCTGCATGTTGCAGATAAGTTACACTCGTAGTCATTAGCCCGGTTCTTTTTCTTTCGCCAGCCGTTCGTTCGCCCCGTCGTCCTCCTGTCTTCGTCTACCCCTTTCGTTTCTCTTACCACCCTCGACCTCTTTCCTCGCGACCCTCTCTCGACGCGGCTAAATTTACACGGCGAACGTTTGTTCCCAGTTATACCGGCGCGGCCCTTTCGTCGTCTCGCCTCGCACTGACGCGCGGATTCTTTGCATCGACGAANCTCTTTCCTCGCGACCCTCTCTCGACGCGGCTAAATTTACACGGCGAACGTTTGTTCCCGGTTATACCGGTCGGTTCTTTCGTCGTCTCGCCTCGCACTGACGCGCGGATTCTTTGCATTGACGAGGGTCAAACGTTTCCCGAACTGATTAGGAAGTTCGAGTTATTAGCTTCGACGCGGCCATCAATTTCTCCGCGAACGGTTACGGTTCGGTCGACCGAGTCCCAAGTCGATTTTAACTAGCTTTAAAGCAACGCGAGACCAGATCCGAGGTTAAACCCTATATACGCAAGATACACAGAAAGCTCTGCTAACTCAAACAATGTAGCGTCGATTTAGAACCTATCATCTAATATGTATGTATCGCAAATCCCTCGGAGGACCTCCATTCGAGGACTAGAGTCCTCCTCCCTTTAGTAATAGTAAAACTGCCCAACATATTTGTACCCTTAATTGTAATTCTTATTACCGTCTATAAAATGAATTCGTCTTCTGTTTTCTAGCGGCGGTTCTTTAATAAAGCCTCGACTGTCTGCGTTTTTGAAGATTTTTACGCGAGGCGCGAGAATCTAAGGGTGGTAAATTGAAATTGCTATTTAGAACCTATCATCTAATATATATGTATCGCAAATCCCTCGGAGGACCTCCATTCGAGGACTAGAGTCCTTCTCCCTCTAATAGTAGTAAAAACCGAATATATTTGCACCCTTAATTGCAATTCTTATTACCATCTATAAAATGAATTCGTCTTCTGTTTTCTAGCACCGGTTTTTTAATAACGCCTCGACTGTCTGCGTTTCTGAAGATTTTTACGCGAGGCGCGAGAAGGCAGTGGGCGTGGGCGGTAAATTGAAATTGCTGNATTTAGAACCTATCATCTAATATGTATGTATCGCAAATCCCTCGGAGGACTACCATTCGAGGACTAGAGTCCTTCTCCCTTTAGTAATAGTAAAACTGCCCAACATATTTGTACCCTTAATTGTAATTCTTATTACCGTCTATAAAATGAATTCGACTTTTGTTTTCTAGCAGTGGTTCTTTAATGAAGCCTCGACTGTCTGCGTTTTTGAAGATTTTTACGCGAGGCGCGAGAAGGCAGTGGGTGTGGGCGGTAAATTGAAATTGCTATATCTCGTTCTCAATTTAACGCTTCGAATACTAAACTCTGTGGCACGGTCGGAGACGAGGGTGGAGCCCGCGTGGGCGGAATGGGGGTTGAAATACGAGAAACGTATCGCGTCCTCGTAGACGACGCGACGGGACGAGACGAGGCGGTTCCACGCGGCTGAAAGAGAAGTTACGACGAGTACGAGGGCTGTGCACGGAGCGTAAAAGGAAGACCGGTCTCCACCGCACCGCTAGCTAGGTGCAACAAGTACGCAATTCAGGAAAGTTGCGCCGCGTCGATAAGGCAATTATTCGGTTGCGCCGCCGCCTCGCGAGAGAACAATGCCTTTTGTCGGATGGGGCAACAACGGGGTTATGGAAGAAGACGCGCAGCAAC
Source organism: Ceratina japonica (assembly GCA_019453355.1). Lineage (NCBI taxonomy): Eukaryota > Metazoa > Arthropoda > Insecta > Hymenoptera > Apidae > Ceratina > Ceratina japonica. The sequence goes on along the minus strand of SMSR01015674.1, from coordinate 257,045 downwards.
CACGGAGAGCCGAGAGGAGCCGCCCGGGAGAGAGAGACGAAAGAAAGGGGAACGTCTTTATGTCAGACACCTCCGTATCGAGACCCTTTCTTCGCTGCCTCTCGTTTGTTTAAGATTTTTATCGAACCGTCCACTCGTACCTCTCGCGATCCTCGTCGACGATTTAAATATTTAACCCTCTTGGGTCAGGATGTTGAAAATAATCGACCGATATGGATTAATATATGTATAATTTGACAAATATACAATATAACCATCGACTGACTGCCCGATTGTGATTCTTATCCCGAAATCACATCCGCTTCGAGCAACATTGTTGCACTCCTCTTAACACGATATTGTTCTTCCAAATAGAAATTTCTGTTATCGTTCAAGCGTTGCAATGACTTTTAATATTCCGTCAACTCGTCGGAGCGATTATTCGTACCGGGGAACCTAGTATCGTTTGTTTTAGATTTTTCCTTGATTCCTAGTAATCCAGCGCGTGAGTCGGCCGATACTGTGTACTTTGCGACTTAATCTTTCCGTCGCGTAAGGGGAAATGGATATTTGTTTACAAAACGCGATAAATCAGCCGAGCGGAGTTTCGCGAACTCGGCTTATCAGCCGAGTTCCAATAATTATTTGCAGTCAGGCTATTATTAGGGCAAAAAGTGAAATGATCCGACGGACACATTTAAAATAACCTCGGATCACGCGTTACTTCATTGCTGTTTAAAGAGACGTAGAAGAATATCAGCTAACTTTGTGACAGAAGGTTCGAACATCGGACGAACGGGTTATCTAGAGGTCCGCGTTCTAATCGGAGAAAAGTGTGAGAAAAATCGTAGTCACGCGACGAACATCTCTCAGAATATCTCGTAACACATAATCATCCGCGGCTTACTCATACTTATTCATAACGTAATCGTCCAATTCACGGTTTTCGTACGATTGTAATCATAAATTTCTTAAATCGAGTAACTCTGACAAATTTTACTCACGATTACAGGATCACACTGAACGCTCGAATCGCTGTCCGCGTCGGGGTCCTGAAAACAGATAAAAAACGAGTAAAAACAAAACTATTGAAAATATATGTAAGACGTTATTTCACTCTCTGTAATAGACTAATTAATACATTAATAATATTGAATTGCGAATGCGAACAAATAATTCATGAAGACCTGTTCGGGACGAGATAGATGAATGATAACTGGTCGAGATAGAACGTCGGTAAAAGTTTTGAACTGGAACTCGTGGTTCCCTCGAGCGCGACGCCGATTTCTTGGTTCAGATACTCTAGCGAGTTATCTTTCGCAAGTGGTTTCACTTATACAAATAATGTCCGCGACGACGACGACGATGATGACGGTGAAAACGGGACGGCGGCGAGACGTAGTCGGAGATCCGATTCGAACGAAATTAATTTATTATTGTTCTCCTAGCTGCCGGCCGGTTTTATCTTATCGTCGATAGATCTGTTTGTCCCCGAGCGGGGAAAATAGCCGAACGTATTATTTCGCGATCCACGGATGTCAAAAGAGAAAGCGAATTTCGACGACGAACGGTCGCATTTCTGCTAAAACTGACTCTACGATAATCTGCTTCGGCGAGAAATAATGATCGAAAAATCGTGCATCGATCACGTACAATCGTGGTATCCTAAATTTTATACCGTCAAAAATCGTTTTACTCTAGCGTCGCAGCTTAATTGAGGCCAACTTCGATTCTACGTTAAAACAGCCCGAACTTTTGCAGCTCGTCTACGTTCGTTCGTAATCATAGCACGAAGCTTGGCTAACGACGTACCACAAAACAACCATACGGAAACCACAAGAACGAAGCGATCTCATTAAAAACTCCTCGGCGGAAGCACTTCGCCGTGCGGGAGCGAGAGAGCGAGAGAGGAGAGCAGGAGTTCGGGCGAGGATCAATTAGAAATCGCAACGACCGCGAAATAATCCAAAGGGTTTAAAAACGTAGAGAAAGCGACGGGGCAAGTTGGGGACCCGTGGATGGCCCGTAATCGGATGAAGTCGTCTGGCCGTGTTCAAAGACCGAGATGAGGCATGATGGATGAAAGNAAGTACGAGTCCGTCATTGTGAACATCCTGACTACAAGGCGATTACATAAATTTTATACCGTCAAAAATCGTTTTACTCTAGCGCCGCAGCTTAATTGAGGCCAACTTCGATTCTACGTTAAAACAGCCCGAACTTCTGCAGCTCGTCTACGTTCGTTCGTAATCGTAGCACGAAGCTTGGCTAACGACGTACCACAAAACAACCACACGGAAACCACAAGAACGAAGCGATCTCATTAAAAACTCCTCGGCGGAAGCACTTCGCGGGAGCGAGAGAGCGAGAGAGGAGAGCAGAGTTCGGGCGAGGATCAATTAGAAATCGCAACGACCGCGAAATAATCCAAAGGGTTTAAAAACGTAGAGAAAGCGACGGGGCAAGTTGGGGACCCGTGGATGGCCCGTAATCGGATGAAGTCGTCTGGCCGTGTTCAAAGACCGAGATGAGGCATGATGGATGAAAGGTGTGTTCCAGTTATGTGGATTCCGTTGCACGGGGATGATGAATGAACCCGCGGATCGGCCGGAGGCGAGCTTTCGAACGACGAGAGACAACGAGCATCGTGATTTTCAGTGAAGGCCGGGACGCGACTTTCGTCCTCCTCGTTGCGGTGTTTCAACGCGTTTTTGGCTTCAGATCTCATTGTAGCAGCAATTGGGAAAGGATACGTTCACCTTCTTCATCGAACGACTTTTAACTCGAATTGCCCGAGGTCGAGAAATTGATTTCTGTTCGTTCCTGCATAAAAGTAAATTCGACATGCGATAAGAAAGTAAATCTGAATCACGTCTCGAATTGAGGCACAGGCGAGATTCAAACGAGAAATACTGATTTTAGCGAGGAAGAATTGAAACCGAGTTACAATCTTGAGTAGATTTTCTATTTTACTTCTCGAATTGAGGCACAGGCGAGATTCAAACGAGAAATACTTATTTTAGCGAGGAATAATTGAAACCGAGTTACAATTTTGAGTAGATTTTCTATTTTACTTCTCGAATTGAGGCACAGGCGAGATTCAAACGAGAAATACTGATTTTAGCAAGGAATAATTGAAACCGAATAATTTTGAGCAGATTTTCTATTTCGTTTAAGGCCAAAGAATATATTGTCTGGAATGCGAAGGACGGCCGACAGGGCTTCGTCTACTATTGCCGGAAATTCGGCATCGGTTCCGCAGATTGGCTCTAATCACGAGACTTAACATAGCTGAGGTGTGCTAGAGACTGGCGCACCGCGACCCGCTAAGGTTTCACTATTATTGGCTAACCGATAGGTTACCGTGTCAATCTGTCTAGACTGACACGTGTCGCCTGATCGATAAGCCAACCCTTTTCTTCGGCGTCAGCTTTTCTTCTTTGTCCCCCGAGAGAAAAAATGTTGCCGAGACGACGCGTCGCGTCGCAGTAACGTGAAACAAATATACCTAATCATATTTATGTCAAGAGAAGAGGATGTCTCATTTTTATCGAAGAAAACGGGTTCAATATTCCTCGTATCATTATATTTTATATTTATACGTGATCATTTTTCATTATATTTTTATATCTATACGTGATCATTTCTCATTATATTTTTATATTTATACGTGATCATTTTTCATTATATTTTTATATCTATACGTGATCATTTCTCATTATATTTTTATATTTATACGTGATCATTTTTCATTATATTTTTATATCTATACGTGATCATTTCTCATTATATTTTTATATTTATACGTGATCATTTTTCATTATATTTTTATATCTATACGTGATCATTTCTCATTATATTTTTATATTTATACGTGATCATTTTTCATTATATTTTTATATCTATACGTGATCATTTCTCATTATATTTTTATATTTATACGTGATCATTTTTCATTATATTTTTATATCTATACGTGATCATTTCTCATTATATTTTTATATTTATACGTGATCATTTTTCATTATATTTTTATATCTATACGTGATCATTTCTCATTATATTTTTATATTTATACGTGATCATTTTTCATTATATTTTTATATCTATACGTGATCATTTCTCATTATATTTTTATATTTATACGTGATCATTTTTCATTATATTTTTATATCTATACGTGATCATTTCTCATTATATTTTTATATTTATACGTGATCATTTTTCATAGTAATCGACTTACGAAAATTAAGAATACAGAAGGGTAGGAGTGAAGAAAGACGAGAATCCTTTCGGACGATGGATTCACGCGGTTCGTGTGAGCCGAAAAGTGAAGATAGTCGAAAAGGTTGAAAAATATTTAACCGGTCACGCTCGGTCAAGATAAGTTTAAATACCGCCGGGCCGTTCGAACAGAAAGCGTAAATGCGTCGTTGAATATTTTCGACGGTCTAGCTGTGGGCCAGCGGTCGAAACAGATATCCAAATATGTATTTCAGACACGTTCCAGCGCCGAAACCGATATCCTGACGGTCAGGTGAAAGCGGTGTTAAACATTCGAAATATCATCGACCCATTGATCATACGATTTTTATCAATAAAGAAAATCAATAAAATTGTCGACGACGATTATCGACTATTAAAATGATCGTCGTTCGGAGTGAAAATAAAACCTGCACCACATAACCTTGATTCGCGTATCAAAAATATGTGCAACGTCGTATGTTCGAGTGCAGAGAGTCCAGAGATTGTTTCATCACTCTGTATGCATTTGTCAGATTTTTTCTTCACGCAATCTCCGAAGGCAACAGGCCGTCCCGTGGTTTAGCGGCGATCTGAGTGTCGCGACGGATCGCGCGGTTCAGGGCTGGCCGATGATGTAATTTATAAATATTCTCGGACAATTGGCGTTCTCCGGATATCTCCGGCTTTCTCCCCTCCGGCCAGCGAGCGGCGCAGCGATGTCCGGGAAGCGCTTAAGAGATTAAACCAGACGGTTCAAAGTTCTTGTCTCCCGTGTAAACACTTTAATGGAGGCCAGTAGAAGCGGGTGTGCACCTGTTGCGCGTCGGCCGCCGTTGCCGCCGCCTCCACCTCCGCTGCCGTCGCGAACCGAAAAATATTTCAAGCTCACCGTTCCAGTTACCGTTCCCATCCCGTTCCCACCGACAGTGGACTTCGTTTTTTGTCGCACGACCCGATATGCCTGTTAATAAAAATTCTCTCGATGCATCCCCGAGCCAACGCCGCAGGTATTTTCAATTCGCGAACTAGTAAACACTCGACGAACGAAATAGAACCATCGCTGCTTATAAAAATATTTTAGATAAGCTCCGACGAATTTGTCGAACCTAGTTTTTTCGTAGTTCGATTTGTTGACAGCTTATTTACATGCACAGGTTGTAGACAGGTGGGAGATAGATCGACGATACGAAATAAGGAAAGTCGTCAAGGAATTCGGTGATCGCGTCGCGGCTATTTCAGTGACGGCCCCGTCGTACGGTTTTTATTTTTAGCACCGATTCTCATAACGATCGAGGCTTCGCAACAACCGTCGCAAATAACCCGTTGATTATCTTTCAAGAAACCGGCGTTGAGGATTTCCGGCGACATTCCTCGCGTCGACGACCTCCGAACGCGTCGTAAATTCGCCCGTCATTAGGTTTCATTATCTCTCGCGCGAGATCTCCGATATTCGTTCGCCCGAGAGAGAGAGAGAGAGAGAGAGGATCGCGTGTGCGTACGCGTAAACGTTACGCGCATCATCGGGCGACAAAATTGCAAACTACGCGCGGAAATTATGCAAACGACCGAGGACCGATAATTCCTGTTTATTTATAGACGTAATTATGTGTAGCCGCTTTTTCCTCAAATAAATTATGACGATTTCTTCGAAACCTCGCCGCGGATCCGGCCAATGGTTCCGTCCGCGCTTTTACGCGATTCCCGTCGAACTTTTTCTGACACGCCAACATGACGCAACGACACGACTACACGTTTATCAACGGCGTCTCGTTCCTCGCGAATAATTGCGCATTTTGTCCGACACAATGTACAATACAATGTCTACGTAATTGCGATGAGCAGCCTTTTTTAAGTGGAAGTCGCGAGGCAGGAATAAGAAAAATCGGCGAAGGGCGACGGGGAGATTATTCCTGTTGACACGTGCGAAATCGCGGAAAGATCAATGACGTAATCGTGAGATAGCTGCGAGGTAATCGCTTTTTCGAGGACTTCTCTCGAAACGTTCCTCATCTCGAAAACGTCCGAATCATCGTCTCCCACCAACTTTGACTCGATCAATTGTGTGCACAACATAAAATTAGCATTAATCCGCCAAGAATGTATTGATAGTTAAAAACACGGCTCGTTATATCCTTGGCAGAGCCGCTATTTTTAATCATTATAATACTTTTAATAACTCGACGATGACGCCTGGTTCTGCAAACAGTATTTACAGAGCGGATACCAAATGATAGAGAATTACTTCGAACACAGAGCGTTTTAATGACCAAGGTGAAAGTTAATTTCGTCGTAGCCTGGCCGTGATGCCTTTTGATAACGAAATGGTTCAGCTAATAGAGGACAACGAGTCCACGGTTTATCGCCGCGAGATATCAGTACGGGAAAGTGACGGATCGGGATCGATACGATACGATTTTATTGTTCGTCGTTGCGTCGATGCACTTTGTACGGAAACGAGATCAAATTCTTCGAGGTTAATCTGTTTTCGATGATTTATTTCTAAACGCTCGATATTATTTCGAACGTATGATACAATTAAGTATCATATTCCGGTGCTGCGGAATTCTTTTAAACAATTTTCGGCCAAATCGAAATACGGTATAAATAATTTTCATACGAACTCTAAATGGAGGACGTCGTTAGCTCGCCGTCGGCTATAAATACGTTTCGACGCAATTGTTGAACGAACCGCACATTTGTCGCTGGAGAGAAGTAGCGGGAGAGTTATTTAAATACATTTAAAAATATTCGTTAGTTATTCC
>SMSR01015674.1:194074-245672 GCA_019453355.1 Ceratina japonica | reverse complement strand
GGAGCGAGGGGAGCTAGGATCCGCGTCCCCCGGGGATGAAATTAATTGAAGCTCGAGGGGACGTCGACGGTACGATTAATTTAAGACGGCGATGCCGGCCGTGATTCAGCGCCGAACGTCTTTAATACCGTTTTACTCTCGATCATAGCGGCAGAACTTTGGAAGAATGTTTCGGCGAGCGCGCGTCAGTTTCGTTGCTCCCCGTTCCATTCTTTTTCCCCCGAACTTTCCACACGTTGCCTCCGGATTCCACCGCCTCTCGTACCACCGAAATTACCAATTCCTCCGAGCTTTCCCTACCTCTTACTCGAAACCCTGACACGATTTTCATTAAAATTCTCTCTTTACGTTCGACGCGAAACTATTAAGTTTGTTTTACTTTTTCGATTCTATATTTACTTCGCTCGCGGTCATTATTGCATCATAAATACTTATGTAAATCTGTTGTTCAAAACGTGCAATCGTATAAATAGCGATAGATACTCGTTACGATTTCCAAGATCCGAAGCGAACGATCCGGTATACGAGAAATGAGTAAGTGAAAAGATTCACGGTATTTGTAGGGAAATCCGATTTCTCGGTAAGGGAGATCGATGGCCTAACTTCGTTCGGCCATCGCAGAGAGGGACAGATTCGTTCCGAGAAGCCGGGGGCGTCCGGGCTTTCCCACACCCGCAATTGAGTTTGCATCATGATACAGGTTTTTTTCAATATGTTATTCCGTTTCTCGGTCGCGAGGGCGTGAATATAGCGTTTGTTACCGAGGACTTCCGGTTGGACGAACGCAATGAAAAACTGCAATGCGTTAAGAATTTCGAAAATCTCCGCTCGACGTGCTATAGTTTGTGAAATCGCTTGAAAGTCGAGGGGAGTTATCGAACCTGAGAACGTCGACGAGACAAAAACGAGAGCTTGTTTTAATTTTCAACGACGCATCGGTGATTCATTAATATGGATACTAATTGCAAATGCGGAAACGACGAAGCTCATCGGCGAAGAGTAATAAATTTGCATCGCGATTATACCGTGACCCCGTAAATATGTATTGGCTCAATAATCCACTTCGGTTTGGAAGGTCTTCGAGCGAAAGCGGAGGACAAAACCAGCGTTGCTCCCAAGCTGTTTCACGTCGAAGCCGCAAATTTATTAATGTATTGAACTATTTATATAAATAATAATTATGTACGTATATAATGGCGCGTGGCGCATCGGCTTTAAGCTATAAAGAGTTTCGTTTACCTCGTTCCCGCGAAAGATGACGTCATACGGTGTACCATTAATTTGAAACGACGTTATGAAAAGAATTTTTCTGGGAAACGAGCGAATACACGCATTGATAGAATTTGCGGTAAGCTTTCTTTGACAGTCTCCCGGCAACGAATTATCTTCCGGAAAATGCTCGTTTTCTCTTCTCGCGACGGCAATTACGTACACCGCGGAGCGAAGATTCTCTGCCCGGGGCGGCCGCGTCCGTTCAAAGCGGAACAGCTCGTGGGAGGGGTGAAAAAAACTAGAGACAAATAAGAGACGTTTCCTTTGTTTACCAAGAACCGCTTTCTTCGCGGCACCGACCGGCCGACGATTCGCCGTGTCGTTTAATTTTTCGCACGCGAACTTACTGCGCGACCACGTACCCGCTATTTCCCGGCCATTATCAAAGTAAATGCCCGCGTGCACTGGTTTCGGCGGATTTCAGGAAGAACGCACTTACGGAAGTTAATCGCAGCCTTCAAACCGTCGGTATTAATCCTTAAATAAATACGCGGTGAAATTTTGCCTTCGTAAAATTTTCTATTCAGACTCGATCGTAAAATATGCAAATTCTAGTATTGCATCGTTATTTGTTAATTGTACTCGTTCTATAATTTTTATAAGATTCACGGACCATCGGTTCGTTTTCTTATTTATACAGGATCAAAAATGTTTGAAGTATGTTTATGCGATGAAACTTTGTCCTCGTAGAATTTTGTATTCAGACTCGATTGTAAAATATTCAAATTCTAGTATCGCATTGTTATTTATTAATTGTACGTTCTATAATTTTTTATAAGATTCACGGACCATCGGTTCTTCTTGTACAGGATCAAAAGAGTTTGAAGTATGTTTAACTCTTTATGGTAGAGCGTGGGATGAGCGATTTCAGATTTCGCTTACCGTTCTTGCCGACACAAAGGGAAAGATATTTATTAATGAACGTGCGCTCGACTCAGCGAACAGCCGGGTATAAAAGTTCGCGGTGAATTTGTATTATAGCGTTTGTTCATTACGCGGCTTGTCAAGCGCAATGCGTACGTTGAGAACGCGGTAGAAAACTGGCAGTTACTATATATATAAGTTGGCTTTTAATATCTTCAGCCCTTCCACAGTTCGTTCACCGCAATTAGTATTAAATCACATTTTAGGCAAAGTAGATTTATAACAATAATACAAATACAGTATCTGCCAAGAGTTTAATACGTCCTATCAAATTCGGCTCATTTATCCACACGTGTCCCATCGACAGAAGTAAAAAAAATCAGTATGTTCCACGGGGGCCAATCAGTCGCGAAGGAAATCGTCCGATTGCTTTTGAATCGACGAGGGGGTCGAAGTCGAGACGTGCGCGCGCGCGTACGACGAATCGGGAGCATCGGCGAGGCATTTCAGGAATTTTGCCAATTAAAATCGACGAACGAGAAGCGTGTGGAGGAGACTCGTCGGCTCTTCTCGCGTAAACGGTACTCGGAGGAATGTCCTTGGGCGCGGCAGCTTCGCTAATTGAAATCGATTACCCGCGGCCGGGGCTCGGTCCTCTCCTCCCCTGCGGAGAGAACGACGTTTTTCCTTGCGACTCGCGTCCCTGTTTTCCTTCCCTAAGGAGAAGAGGGCCGGCGTCACAATTATCGGTCTCCGCTCGCTTCGCTGCTCCCCGGATATTCCCATTTTCCGCGGCGGCCGCGTTCACGTCCGATCCACGCGTTCTTCGTATCCTCGCGGGGGCGAACCGTCGGCCCCCCGTCGCGTCCTTCGATTAGCTTCGCCGCGAGCAGACGCGAGACGTTCGTTTCTCGAGAACCGCGACGGGTCCCAGACGATAAAATAGCGCCGCGTGTTCGATTCGGGGTAAAAACCGTGCGCGGGTACGTTTAATGAAGATCTCCCCGTTCGAAATCGTATGCGCGACGGGGAACGGGGCACGGGAAATCGGGAACGGTAAGAAGCGAGTTAACTCGAGGCAATTACGCGGATTGAGATCCCGGCTGGCGTCCCGGAACGCTTCCCGCTTTATCCTCGCGATCTTAACGGGTCGGTTGTAGCGCGGGGCGGCTTTCAAGCTTGATGTCGTGTCGCGTCGCGTCGGGCTGCTCCCGAGCAACTGGTGTCCAATGACGGAACGCGCAAAGGCGAGGACCTCTTCAAATGTACTTACAGTCTGAACCTTACATATGCTCGCCTACTCGAGCGAGCCCATTCTCGCGTTGCATCGCTCTAAGCCTTAAATAAGCCTTCTCTCCCTAACCGGCGCGCAGTAATGTCACGCGGCTCATCAGGATTTTCATTGCGAGTACCGATTTTTTCTACACGACGATCGATCACAGATACAGAATTACGTGGCAAAAATATCAAATATCGCGCGTGTTTGAGAGAGAGAAAAAACGTTTTATAGAAGGCGCGCTCTATTTTTGTATGTCAAGGTGCATAGGAAATCGACGAGATAGAGAGAGAGATGGTGGTTAGTCCGCACAGTAAAGTGTCACGCGGCTCACCAGGATTATCATTGCAACTCCCGTTTTTTGTACACGACGATCGATCACAGAGACAGAATTACGTGGCAATGGAAAAATATCGCGCGTGTATGTTTGAGAGAGAAAAAAACATTTTGTAGAAGGCGCGCTCTCTTTTTGCATGTCAAGGTGCATAGGAAATCGACGAGATAGAGAGAGAGAGATGGTGGTTAATCCGCACATGTGTGATGATCGTCGTGTGAATCGTGAACCACCTGTTGAACGGTGCCGATATCCAAGACTCCGCCGCTTTACCTAGTTCCTTAGCCACAAAAGGAAGCCCCGAATTTTCGATCAGACACGATCGAGCAGTTTGTCGAGACCTCCCTCGATCGCTCCATCCATCGTGCCTCTCCACGCTATAGATTAATCCCCTAATTTCTCTAGAGGAGACTTGAAAACGTTTATCGATCACCGCTTCAACCCTTCCGGTATTAATGTACATTATTAAAACACGAATACCGCGTACTATTAATCGATCGTGTCAGTTTTACCCATTTCCTGAAGAATTTATTTATTTATTTACTTAATTCACGGGTAATTAACCCTTTTATTGATATATTCATATGATTTGAATGTATCATATATGATATGATATGATATGGTATGATATGAATATGATATGATTATGGAATAATAATTATTCATTCAGTTATTTCGATGACTACGTTCGATTAAAATAAAAATGTCGGGGATTGTCAAAAGCGAACAGATGTTTCTAAATTTATTTTACTCGACGTGACGCGCAAACACTCGCCGTAATAAACGCCTACCGAAATTGACGTCATCCACGAAATTAGGTTTCCGGCTAAAGGATGTGCGGAACGTTTCGGCGGAATGCCTTCCGCCAATTATGAATATTAACCGACGCACGTGTCAGACGTTGGAACTCCGTACAAATTGACTCGCGACTACGACGACGACGGCGCAGCCTCTTTAGTCTCTCGAAGCGTGCATCAGGAATTGATCATGCACGCACGTCGGTGGATCATTAACGCGAACGCGAAGGTCGGCCGGGAGTTTCAGGAATCTCGGCGAAAATCTCGTCGACGATAATGTCAATTGATACGTACGAGTGGAACAGCCGGTGAAGGAAGAGAATTTATCTCGGGATCTAATCACTCTTTATCGAATAAATTGCAGCTATGTCGTAATAACGTACGTGTACGGCTCCGATCGCGCAGCGTTATCAAATCGTCTGTCGGCGATCTGCAATGCAAATTCGAGTCTAACAAAATTTTCCAGTCAACAGTTTTTTATCGCGTCACATTTTTAAAATCAACTTTAAGAGATCAAGATTTACAATCGACTCTTAACTACCGTAAAAACAACCGAGCAGGCGAGAGGAAAAAGCTCCGATCCCGAGTTGAACGGGTGAGGTAACAAAAAAAAACGAAGGAAAAAAAAAGAAGCGCGTGTCGGGTATAGGTCGCGTCGCGCGGGGCACGTGCATCGCGACGCACCGCGTCGCATCGTCACGCCGTCGTCGTGCTCGTTATCATTCGTTTTCCCACGACGCATACGCGGCCGATCTGTTATCGAGCTGGCGCCTTTTATGTCAAGAGAGACGGAGAGAATCAAGTGTCACATTTTCGCATCGCGTCGCGTCGCGTCCACTCGTGACGACGGCTGACGAAGCACGCGAGTTAACGTCCCCGTTAGCATCGCGTTAACCCCTGCCGTATATCGCCGGCAACGGACTCCTACGTTTTTTAGACGCCGGACAAATTTTATATTCCACCGTATTGCAGCGTCTCTGTGTATTATATTGAAAAATAAATTGATNTGGTGGTTAATCCGCACATGTGTGATGATCGTCGTGTGAATCGTGAACCACCTGTTGAACGGTGCCGATATCCAAGACTCCGCCGCTTTACCTAGTTCCTTAGCCACAAAAGGAAGCCCCGAATTTTCGATCAGACACGATCGAGCAGTTTGTCGAGACCTCCCTCGATCGCTCCATCCATCGTGCCTCTCCACGCTATAGATTAATCCCCTAATTTCTCTAGAGGAGACTTGAAAACGTTTATCGATCACCGCTTCAACCCTTCCGGTATTAATGTACATTATTAAAACACGAATACCGCGTACTATTACTCGATCGTGTCAGTTTTACCCATTTCCTGAAGAATTTATTTATTTATTTATTTAATTCACGGGTAATTAACCCTTTTATTGATATATTCATATGATTTGAATATGTCATATATGATATGATTATGGAATAATAATTATTCATTCAGTTATTTCGATGACTACGTTCGATTAAAATAAAAATGTCGGGGATTGTCAAAAGCGAACAGATGTTTCTAAATTTATTTTACTCGACGTGACGCGCAAACACTCGCCGTAATAAACGCCTACCGAAATTGACGTCATCCACGAAATTAGGTTTCCGGCTAAAGGCTGTGCGGAACGTTTCGGCGGAATGCCTTCCGCCAATTATGAATATTAACCGACGCACGTGTCAGACGTTGGAACTCCGTACAAATTGACTCGCGACTACGACGACGACGGCGCAGCCTCTTNATATCCAAGACTCCGCCGCTTTACCTAGTTCCTTAGCCACAAAAGGAAGCCCCGAATTTTCGATCAGACACGATCGAGCAGTTTGTCGAGACCTCCCTCGATCGCTCCATCCATCGTGCCTCTCCACGCTATAGATTAATCCCCTAATTTCTCTAGAGGAGACTTGAAAACGTTTATCGATCACCGCTTCAACCCTTCCGGTATTAATGTACATTATTAAAACACGAATACCGCGTACTATTAATCGATCGTGTCAGTTTTACCCATTTCCTGAAGAATTTATTTATTTATTTACTTAATTCACGGGTAATTAACCCTTTTATTGATATATTCATATGATTTGAATGTATCATATATGATATGATATGATATGGTATGATATGAATATGATATGATTATGGAATAATAATTATTCATTCAGTTATTTCGATGACTACGTTCGATTAAAATAAAAATGTCGGGGATTGTCAAAAGCGAACAGATGTTTCTAAATTTATTTTACTCGACGTGACGCGCAAACACTCGCCGTAATAAACGCCTACCGAAATTGACGTCATCCACGAAATTAGGTTTCCGGCTAAAGGCTGTGCGGAACGTTTCGGCGGAATGCCTTCCGCCAATTATGAATATTAACCGACGCACGTGTCAGACGTTGGAACTCCGTACAAATTGACTCGCGACTACGACGACGACGGCGCAGCCTCTTCAGTCTCTCGAAGCGTGCATCAGGAATTGATCATGCACGCACGTCGGTGGATCGTTAACGCGAACGCGAAGGTCGGCCGGGAGGTTCAGGAATCGCGGCGGAAATCTCGTCGACGACGATGTCAATTGATACGTACGAGAGAAACAGCCGGTGAAGGAAGAGAATTTATCTCGGGATCTAATCACTCTTTATCGAATAAATTGCAGCTATGTCGTAATAACGTACGTGTACGGCTCCGATCGCGCAGCGTTATCAAATCGTCTGTCGGCGATCTGCAATGCAAATTCGAGTCTAACAAATTTTCCAGTCAACAGTTTTTTATCGCGTCACATTTTTAAAACCAACTTTAAGAGATCGAGATTTACAATCGACTCTTAACTACCGTAAAAAACAACCGAGCGGGCGAGAGAAAAAAGCTCCGATCCCGAGTTGAACGGGTAAGGTAACAAAAAAAAACGAAGGGAAAAAAAAAGAAGCGCGTGTCGGGTATAGGTCGCGTCGCGCGGGGCACGTGCATCGCGACGCACCGCGTCGCATCGTCACGCCGTCGTCGTGCTCGTTATCATTCGTTTTCCCACGACGCATACGCGGCCGATCTGTTATCGAGCTGGCGCCTTTTATGTCAAGAGAGACGGAGAGAATCAAGTGTCACATTTTCGCATCGCGTCGCGTCGCGTCCACTCGTGACGACGGCTGACGAAGCACGCGAGTTAACGTCCCCGTTAGCATCGCGTTAACCCCTGCCGTATATCGCCGGCAACGGACTCCTACGTTTTTTAGACGCCGGACAAATTTTATATTCCACCGTATCGCAGCGTCTCCGTGTATTATATTGAAAAATAACTTGAGTCAATCTTTCGAGAATAATTCATATGCTGATTTTATTGGAATGTACTATGTATGAATTCATTGTATGATAAAAACGATTAAATTAACATGCTAGTATTTCTGCCAGGTTAATCACATTCATACCTAGTGAATAAGTGGAAATTGCTAATGCGGACTTAAAAAGTTGCAAGAATTTGATTAACGATAAATGGAACGGTGCGCAGAACGCGTTCTCGATGTTACGAAGAAAAAAGGATTGGAAAAAGCACGCGACGGGAAAATGAAATTCTGCTCCGTGACACAACCGAGTGACGATAATCTCGCTGATAACACGGTGTGTCGTTTGATATCGTCGAAACGATCGATTTAATTGAATAAATCCTTATCGTTTCTGGGAAGATTAAACTGTAACTTCAATTAACCAGAGAAAAAAACGAAATTGAAACGAAACGACGCAGTAGCTCGTGTCGAACTTTGTAAAAAATGTTTTGCCTGACGTCTAACAGATAAGAAAAAACACGAGTCTTTCAGAATACTACGGAAAATGGCATATTACGTAAGATCAAACGTCGTAAGTCAGTTTTGTTGTTTAAAACAGTTCAATTATCTTGCGAGTCATTTTCAACAATGAACATTTAAATATACGCCACTGTTTAAACGTAGTATATCGAGCTAGAATTAAGTTCTTCGATTTGATAGCCACAATCGCCAGGAAATAGTTACCGCCGTCGAATTCTGCATTCCTAATGCATATTAAGTGAAGCTGTGAAAATATTACAAGCTTTCGTTCGGTGAATCTCGCGATAAATTTAGCGGTGATCGTGAATTTTTTAATGTACCACTGACTCTGCTCTGTCCGCGTTCGCGGCGCAGCAGTAGTCAATCTCAATGAGACCGTCCGTACTTCGCTCCGTTCACTGGTTCGCTCGCGCAGGACCTTGAAAGGCACGCGCGGAATCCGGCTCCGAGAACGGTTTCCTGCTCTCGCGAAACGATACGCGGGACACCTGCCGTTGCGCTCGCTCCCGATTAGCGGCGGCCACGTTTCGAATTAAAATACGAACCGACCGCGTTCACCGCTCGTTAAAGTCCCCCGGCTCGAAATAACTCTTTCGCGAAGAGAGATTCCTTCACGCTCGCGGTTACGCAACGGCCGACCGCCAGGGAAACGTACAAATCTCCGCGTTATCGCCCGGGGAAGATCTCGGGGCTTCCCTCCCGTCGTCGAACGGAAAAAGCTGTCGTTTTCAAATTCACCGGATGGCTTCCCCGTCGTTAAACTCGGAACGAACGAGACCGAATATAATCAGCGTCGGGCACGGATTTTCCCAGAAACGCGCGTCAATGGGAGAATTTGCGGTGCGGTAATTGGGCCAGAACCGAGGGACTCGGTGAACCGCGTTTCCTCCGCGAAAAGGATTCTATCTCGGTCGTATCTGGCGACTTTGAGGAAAGTACGTACTTTTTCCTCGTTCGCGGTCTGCCGTTAATATTCCGACTCGATAAGCAGAGATAGGAACAATCAGTTGTTCGGATTTGTAACGCGTAACGAAAATAAGTAATTAAAAGTCCGAATTCCGCTTCGATCCGCTTCGCCCCGACGATATATTTCCATCGCCACCGAGCCTTGACTATGCATAGTTACGGAGTCACTCGCGGCGGGCGTGATCCGCGGTAATAGCGAATCAGGAAACGCGAGTCGATGGGCACGTTTTCGATAACGGCGAAGGTTACGATGAATTACGATTTTTGTTAATTAACCACTGGCCACGGCAACGACGACGTTCTGGTCGCCCCCCGACGACCTCGGCGAGTTACAAAGTCACTCGCAACGGGCATGATCCGACGCCTCGGCGAATCAGGAGCGACGACTCGATGGGCACGTTTCCGATAACGACGAAGGATACGATGAATTACGATTTTTCTTGATTAACCATTCGGCGCCGTCGATTTCTGACTGAATAACTAGCCGGACAAATAAGTGAAACAATAAGGACGATACATATTCACGAACGCGTTATGTCCCTCGTGCGCGAATTGCCGGGGAAATACTGTGAGATATGTATACTTTTATCACTTGGAATACAACGAAACGAGCGGCCGAATTCGTTTACGGAAATCGTTAAGCGAGAGGAATTCGTTCCGGGCGAACGCGTCCCCGACTGATCGATGATCGGGCTTCGCAATGGCTATCTTGGCCCGACTAACGACTCCGTCCGTTGACAAGTATCCGCGCTTTCTACCTCAAGGTCCGAAGTATCGGGAAGAAAAATGATTTGAGCCACGGTAATTTATTCGACGCCGCGCGGTTTCGCGTTCTCCTTCGCCGGGAACTTCGTCATCGGGTAATAAAAATAACGCGGATAATAGATAGTCAAATCTACCGAGATCCACAGTCAATTTACCCTTCTATTCCGTTTCACGGAAGACTTTCATCACAAGGCGCCAGTGTTCTCGAGCCAACCTAATTAATCATCGCCGCTCGTTCGTGGAAAACGAACGAACGCCGACCACTATCTTCCCTATTGTTGCAATCTCGATTATTGAAACTAACAAACGCGTCGACTATCTCTAAACTCTGTTTTTTCACTGTCAATTTTATAAACGAAGTTAAACAGCTACGAATCTCGATAATTAGTCATTTCTTCCACATTCTGTATTTTAGTTTAGTTTAGTTTATTTTACGGGCTAGTAACCCATTAAAAAAAACATACTGTACATAGTATAATTTTAATGTATTATTTATTAATCCTCGTTGTCACCGGTTGTCTCTCCCCGTCGCTTTCTCGTCGACGCATCAAAGGACACTCGCAATTAACGTGACTCCTTTTATTCTACACGTGTTGCGAGCCGCCGAGGACGAGCAAGTTAAAAATACAATGTTTTTCGTCCCGCTGTTTTTTGCAACGAAGATCCGGCAGTCGGATCGGCGGATTAACGGAAGCGTCGGCCGTGAATTATCGCGCGGCTTCAGAATTAAACGGTTAATTGTTATCGGCAGGCAAAACGATAACCGGTGACATTCTCGCTTCGTTTTCGTTTCCTTCCTCATTCTGTCAAGCCGATATCTGAACACCGGCGCCACGGCAATTAACGCTGTCACCGCGTAATCGCGGACGTAGATAGAGTTGTACTCATCAACTTCAGTTTTANCCCCGACGACCTCGGCGAGTTACAAAGTCACTCGCAACGGGCATGATCCGACGCCTCGGCGAATCAGGAGCGACGACTCGATGGGCACGTTTCCGATAACGACGAAGGATACGATGAATTACGATTTTTCTTGATTAACCATTCGGCGCCGTCGATTTCTGACTGAATAACTAGCCGGACAAATAAGTGAAACAATAAGGACGATACATATTCACGAACGCGTTATGTCCCTCGTGCGCGAATTGCCGGGGAAATACTGTGAGATATGTATACTTTTATCACTTGGAATACAACGAAACGAGCGGCCGAATTCGTTTACGGAAATCGTTAAGCGAGAGGAATTCGTTCCGGGCGAACGCGTCCCCGACTGATCGATGATCGGGCTTCGCAATGGCTATCTTGGCCCGACTAACGACTCCGTCCGTTGACAAGTATCCGCGCTTTCTACCTCAAGGTCCGAAGTATCGGGAAGAAAAATGATTTGAGCCACGGTAATTTATTCGACGCCGCGCGGTTTCGCGTTCTCCTTCGCCGGGAACTTCGTCATCGGGTAATAAAAATAACGCGGATAATAGATAGTCAAATCTACCGAGATCCACAGTCAATTTACCCTTCTATTCCGTTTCACGGAAGACTTTCATCACAAGGCGCCAGTGTTCTCGAGCCAACCTAATTAATCATCGCCGCTCGTTCGTGGAAAACGAACGAACGCCGACCACTATCTTCCCTATTGTTGCAATCTCGATTATTGAAACTAACAAACGCGTCGACTATCTCTAAACTCTGTTTTTTCACTGTCAATTTTATAAACGAAGTTAAACAGCTACGAATCTCGATAATTAGTCATTTCTTCCACATTCTGTATTTTAGTTTAGTTTAGTTTATTTTACGGGCTAGTAACCCATTAAAAAAAACATACTGTACATAGTATAATTTTAATGTATTATTTATTAATCCTCGTTGTCACCGGTTGTCTCTCCCCGTCGCTTTCTCGTCGACGCATCAAAGGACACTCGCAATTAACGTGACTCCTTTTATTCTACACGTGTTGCGAGCCGCCGAGGACGAGCAAGTTAAAAATACAATGTTTTTCGTCCCGCTGTTTTTTGCAACGAAGATCCGGCAGTCGGATCGGCGGATTAACGGAAGCGTCGGCCGTGAATTATCGCGCGGCTTCAGAATTAAACGGTTAATTGTTATCGGCAGGCAAAACGATAACCGGTGACATTCTCGCTTCGTTTTCGTTTCCTTCCTCATTCTGTCAAGCCGATATCTGAACACCGGCGCCACGGCAATTAACGCTGTCACCGCGTAATCGCGGACGTAGATAGAGTTGTACTCATCAACTTCAGTTTTACGATCTCCGCCCTCGTCACGTGTCCGCGTCGTACACGCTCGCCGACTAGTACGTAAGCACGTCGAAGAGCCTCGAATTATTTTCGTCTGGCTATCTCGATTTCCCGTTCGCGGAGGAAGAAACAGAGGAGGCCGCGAGCAGGATTTCGCTATAAATCTCGGGTCCCGCGGGTTCTTATCTGCAGGAGCGCGAGCGCCGACTCGTTTTCCGAAAGCTGCACGGGAGCAAGAAGTTAATTGCCGCTAAAGTCCGCGTAAAAAGTCCACGAAGAAGCGGTAACGTTCAAAGATCGCGGGGAAGAAAAGAGGTCCGTTTCGATCTTCGCCGGTGTCCGTATCGATACCGAGCCTCGGAGGCAATTACCCACTCACTTTTTTATGCGCGCTCGAAATAGCGCGTGCAGGAAGCGACGGTTGGAAACCCCGGAGCCGGCGTTTAATCGGCCGATTTCTTCGCCGCGCGGTCAACGAGACAGGAAAGCAGCATCCAACAGGTGCTGTTAAGCCGGTTCCCCTCTCGGACATTCTCTTTTATTTACCGTTCATCTGGTTTCGTTGGATATGACGAACCCGCGGTCACTCGTTAGAATTCTTTTATCCCGAAGGACTCCGATCAAAATCCATTTAGCAGAATCGATCGTCCCGACGACTCGCGGCTTTCCGATACTCGGAGAACCAGTCGTAGCGACACGTGTATCGTTCATCTACAGAAATCTGATTCTCGCTGATTCTCGGAATTAACCCCTTTGATACATGGGTACATTTGACGTCTGAGACACGTCACTTTAGTTTTATTTTGTTGTTATTAATTTATTTTTGTTTTGCAATTCTAATTGAAGACATCTTAATACTACATATGTCACCACTATTTTAGAAATAAATAAATTCTTACGTAAAATGTACTACTTTTACATACAACTCCAAGCAACCAAAAATTATATCCGCGTTCCACATGCAAATATTTTCTCAAATAAATCCGTACCCGAAGGGTTAAATGGTTCTCGTATTTGTACTTCAAAAGTCGTCGGTGGAAAAACGAAACGTTAGATCCGTCGACGGGGATTAAAAAAAAAACGCGAGGAACGTTTTCTCAGCAACAATCGTGAAATCCAAGCGAACGCCGGTCGTCGGACGTTAATTACCGCGAATCTTTTCGTGCGATCGGGAACGGACGTTAACGAGGAGAGCTGTCGAACGTCGTCGTCGTCGTTCTTCTTATCGGCGCGGTCGCCGATGGGAAACCCGTGTCGGAGATCGAGCACAGCTGTCCGCAAAGCGACAAGGCTGTAATCGAGCGGATGACAGTGCGAAAACTCGTGCGCGATTTACACTCGCCGCGGATCCAGGCTAATCTGCGCGCCGGCGCCACCGAGGATCCTTCGATCCTTTCTAGCTTCCTTCCCCGCGTCTACGTGCCGCGTACGTACGTACGTACGTACACGTATATATACGAAAGCGGTATGGCTTTCTTACCGCGGTGCAACTTTGTGGCCCAGTTTCCGGCGAGAGTCTCCTTCGGAGAAACGCGTCGTCGAAAGTGCTGACAAAGTACGGTGGATGAAAAATGGGTACTTCGTATTCCCGGTACCTTTGTGTTACGGGATATCGAGGTGTGGGGAGGATCCTTTTGTTGCTCGCTACACGAATCCCGACACTTGTTATGTATCTCGGATGAGTTTGCTTTTCTTAAGAAAATTCGGGATTACATCGAGATTCTTACAGATTCTATTCAACGGACCACCGAATGGCTGATAGCAGCTAGATTTTCAGAAATAATGTACGAGGTCCTGTTCCTTCCTTCCCCTCCGATATAAATTACCCACAAATTTCCCTTATTTAAAGGAAATCGTTTGAGCCAGAAGAGTCGTAGACGAAGTAATTATGAATTACTAAAATTCGAGTGTTCGAGTATATCCTATTGTTATAAGGGGGAACTATTCCCAAGTGGATCGGCGGGATGAATAGCACGCGGCTAATCCCGTCGATCCGTTTCTTAAGGATCATCGTTTATCCTTGCGTATCCACGAGACGCAAGGACAATGAGAATTCCGGGAGACATCGGAAGGGAAAAAGTGGAGCCCTGAGGATAATCCTGAACCGGTGTGAGAAAAACCAGCTCTCCCCTGGTGTCCAGAAAAGCGCGGGTACCGAGTAACGGTAGAAAGGAAGGCGGCTCTCTTTTCTAATCTATTGACACAAAGGATCCACTAATGGCGGCCGAGACCTTCCTGGAAAGCTGGCCCACCGGCTTGGAAAAATTCAGGACCAAAGACGGACCACCAGCCGACATAGAGCTATAAACTACCGGCCGAGTTGTTGTCTTAGGTCCCGTTTAGAGACTTTCCTAACGCTACAGATGATAAGGAGTCCTCTGAAGGACCGGGAAACTTGAAGAGGAGCTTCTGGTTTCTTTCACGCCGCGCAGATGCCTTTCGACGAACGAATTGTTTAGAGTTTCCTAATCTAGAGTCTATTGGAACCTTTGGGAACCGGAAAACGTTTCGTGAAGAGGTGTCAAAAGGCATTCTTAGAATCCTGAACGGCTGTCCGAAATCATTTGTCACATTGTCTCGCACAACGATAAAAGTTTAAAGCGTTAAAAAATTCTAACAGTCGATTCGAACAGGTTTCGTATATTTTTGCCGCGCGTGTAACACGAATTAGAATTGTTTGTACTCGTCGAGGAAGAGGAAACTAGGAATATTTCTAAACGGGAAGAAAACGGGAAAATGCCTTTCGACGATCGAATTGTTTAGAGTTTCCTAATCTAGAGTCTATTGGAACCTTTAGGAACCGGAAAACGTTTCGTGAAGAGGTGTCAAAAGGCATTCTTAGACCGGTATTCATAGTCGTTACTTATTCTTGAGATCGACATAAGCATTTGCTATCACTGTCTATCCCATATTTCCCGTCCTAGTCTCGTACAGGAAACACGGACTTAAGCAAATGCTTAAGGCGACCTTAAAAATAAGTAACGACTATGAATACCGGCCTTAGAATCCTGAAGGACCGTCCGAAGTCGTTTGCCACATTGTCTCGCACAACGATAAAAGTTTAAAGCGTTAAAAAATTCTAACAGTCGACTCGTACAGGTTTCGTATATTTTTGCCGCGCGTGTAACACGAATTAGAATTGTTTGTACTCGTCGAGGAAGAGGAAACTAATATCTGTAAACGGGAAGAAAACGAGGGCCAGTACACGTTTCAGCACTTAATTATCGGGCTTAATCGTCTCGGTCCCATCCCCCGGTCGACGGCGCACACCGGTAATTGATAATAATCGACTGGGAATCGGACGCGGAAATTGCAGGAAAGAAACAGGAAGCGGCGAGTTGTTCGTCCTTTCAGCGGCGGCGTGCGTCGCGATACCGTTGCGTCGTTGACAAGCCGATGCATCCTGGCCGAGAATCAACCGGAGGAAGGAGAGACCGGTAATATCTGCGGAATAATGGCTAATATTCTCGCAACGTCACATCCTGCGTTCACGATTTGACGATTCGGTGGCAAGCGGCCGGGAATAATCGTAATTTGCGGTGGGCACCGGTCACGCTTCAGCTATGAGACGTTTTCCTACATCCTGTCGGGACTTCCCGCCCGAAGATAAGGAATCAAACCGCTCCTACGGACAATTCCGACTTCTTCCGTTTCGATAAATTAACTTCGAAAAAGATCGCGACGCAGTTCGCTTTACGGGAAGATTATATTATTTCTCGGAATTGAACGGGTCTGGAAAATCAAGTAGTCCCGGGATCCGACGGGAGGGCAAACAAAATTTTTCAAGACCGTTCGACGTGACTGTCGCACCGTTCCGCCGCGAACAGGTTAAACGTAAAATTGTTGTTTACATCGTCGAGGCGAAAGGCTGAGCGACGACGCGGCAGTTGGCGCACGTAGACGTAGAGAGTCCGTCCCCGCTCAAAGACCACGATATACAGAGAGAGAGAGAGAGCTTCTCTTTCGGAAGTCACGGGGTTGACAAAGGTATGTTTGAAGTTTCTTCGGAAACGCGGGCGAGGTGGATTTTTGCTCGAATACGACTACGGTCTCTCTATTTGGGATCGAGAGGAGTGGCCGGCTTTCAGCCGGCGAACTCGTCCGCCGAGGAACGTTTAAACAGACGTTTAAAGGGCGGGCTAATAAAATTGCTCTTCACCGGCCGAGCATTTAACCATGGGGAATTAAACGAAGTCACCGGCGAAGCATGTGCGCTCGTAAAACCGTCTGAATATGTAGAAACCGAAAGGGTCGAGGGCATCGAGCCGATCCGACCGATCGAAAACGTTCGGAGAAATATTTATAAGAAGCAACGACGGGGCATCCGCGCGGTTGAATATTAATACGGACCCCGGAGCCGGTTGAACTCGAGACTGATAATAGATATCGGTTTCGATGAATTTTAAAAGCATAAACTCGCCAATAATTCTTCTCTCTTATGCAATATTCAATGCAAAACTTGTTGAGTCTTAATTGAAAATTGTCTCGGAGACGTTCGGGCCTCCCGGTGCAATTTGTAAGTCAATGGATTCGTTGCTCGACCTCGCATGCAAAACGAGCCGCGAGCCGCGCGCGATATCTCGAGGGTTCGACCGTGTCACCGGCTAACTGAGGACGGCCTCGTTCGCGACGTCTAAATACGTATTTACGTCTACTTATAGAATTGTTTTGTCATCGCACCGATTCGCTTTCGCGAAAAATAACTGTCTATCCACGATCTGTCGCATGAATAACGAATTCTACGGGGAAACCGGGACGCAGTTCGCCGGCTATTAATCGTCCCTCCCGTCGAAGCCCGCGTATGTAAGTGAAAAGGGCATTTGTTTTCCCCGGACATTATCCATTTCGTTGCTCCTCGCAGATGTTCGGGGCGCAAGACGACGAGAGGACGTAATTCGGGCACGCGCTCTGCTGACAAATGATTCGAACCGGTCCGGGTTCACGCGCAATTGAGTAAAACCGTTGATAAGCTCTCGGTGGAAACGATCCCCGGGCTATTTCGGAAACTCGACTTGGCCAACGTCGCGCGCCACATTTCTTTCCCCAAACAAATAGCGCCCGGATAGGTTCTCGCGAATGATCTTTCGAATTCGTCACCCGCGTCATCGACGCACGAAGTATTCGTCTGCCTTCGCTCGTTTCCATTCCTCAAGGACAACCGACGAAAATTCCACCGACGTCGGAATCAATTGGGCGCCGACAAACGCGCTTCTCTTAAGATTTCCACTTCGTTGACTACGTTTTCGGACAAACGAAACCATTCAAACAATACGTTTCAATTACTCACTCTTAGAAAAAGTTAATTCGATTATTGACGTTTCAGAAAGAGTTTATGTCAAACGTTTACTGAAGAGAAAACGTATAATTGGTTGAACGGTCTCGTTTTAAATGAATACGTACAAATTGGAAGTGATCAGAGGCCAGTGTACATAATGGCTGTTACCGGGAATTAAACAGATCCGGAGTTGTGGAGGGCAGTATCCCCGACGCGAACGCGACGAGAAATTTTTAATAAGACCCCTCGAGCTCGCTTAATAAGATCCCGGGGAAGGATCGTTAAAATGCCTGCGAGGGAAACTTTTCGACTGCTGATTGGCGGCACAGGGACGGGTTCGGATGCCGATCGGTCGAATGAGAAGGCGCGCGCGACTTCATTGCCAATTATTGAAAATAAAATAGCCTTCCGGTCTATTGCGTCGCGAGACGACTTTTCCGCGCGCGGATGAATGACGTCGGCGCCGCGTTCCAGCCGCGCCGGAAGTCTCATTTAGAGACAGCTAGACGTCATTGTGACGTACAGGGAAACGAGGAGACGCCGAGGACGAGCGATTTTCCCGAGGTATCGCGAGAATCTACGAGGCTCCCGGCGAAGATTCATCGTTCGAGGGAGTTCCTCGAAGGACTTCGAAATAGTGCTCTCACGGTGGCTCGGCTCCCACGGAAAAAATATACCTGAACACGAGCGCCTTTCCCCGAGATTTTTCTGTTTTTCATGGGTTCAACAAGTGGGTTGCCGGGCACTCAGACCGATCGAACGGTAACGCGAAAGCCGCGGGGGTGAGAACGTGGGATGCGAGTGGATAGACGCGATCGAGCACGAAGATAAATCGTCGCCGATTAGCATTTAGTTAGGTCCGCGTTCACGCTGGAAGCGGTATGTACACAGCAGCTTTTCGTACCGGTCCATAAGTCACGATCTTGAAAGGACACACAGTGGGTCGACGCCCATTGGAAAATGGAGATTAGGTTCGGCCGGCTTCGCGCGGGGAACGAACGCCGGATATAAAGAGGGTAGAAGAGAAACCCTGTCGGCTCTCCCAAACGGCTCTTCGTCGCGCCTTCGAACCTCCGAGAAACTAACGTCGCACGACGCTCGATTTGCATTTTTTTCACCGTCGTCTTCGCCGCGCAAACAAACGACGGTCTCTTCCAGCTTCCAAGGGAAACCGCTTGTTTTTCCATCGAGATGGAAACGCGCGCGTCGGACATCTCCTGGCGCATAATTTATTGCGAGGACCGAACACCTCGACGCTCGTTAATTTCCTTCCAATCGCGATACAGAGGATTTTGTAATTATCATAATTCATGCCGCGATGTGGAAGTATTCAGTTCTCTGGCAATTACAGATTTCGTTCGAATATTTCTTGGACACGTTTCGCAGTAAATAAACGGTTAGCCGAGCCGATAAAAGGGGGGACGAATAATTTGGCGTCGGGGAAGAGCGTGCAGAGGTAAAAACGCGAAAATCACGGGGAAAATGTAAAAATAACAGGGGTCAGAAATCATCGGTACGATAACAGCCTCCGGGTGCTGGTTCGGACAGATTTACGATGAAGCCGCGGCGGACGCGGACAACAGGTGTCTTCTGTAATCTTCGCCGGGTTCCGTTCACACGTTTTCGACCGATCCCCGCGGCCCACGCATGTACGCGCTCTTTGGCCGGTCCCGGTTCTCGTTCCCGGCTGCCGCGCCACGAAATACCGAGAAACAGGCTCCGGGCAGGGTGGGAGGGCCCGAGGAATTTCGGCCCGAACAATCGCCGCCGCTGCCTTACAGGTGTAGAACCAGCGGTAATCTCGAAAAATCCGATACGTTGCGTAAGAGAGAGAGAGAGAGAGAGAGAGGTCGAGTTTCCAATTCGGGGAACGATTAATTGATTTGTCGTGGGAACACGATCATCNTTCGATACGTTGCGTAAGAGAGAGAGAGAGAGGGAGCGAGAGCTTCCAATTCGGGGAACGATTAATTGATTTGTCGTGGGAACACGATCATCGGGAAGCGAGTAGATCTCAGCGGACGAACAAAGACACCGAAAACCACCGTGTTTAATAAGCAGAAACTAAATAAATGTTTCGATTCTCAAAAGAATCGGTAGATCGACGAACAAAGCCAGTTTGAGGAATGATAAATGCCCCGATGACTTAATAAGATAGAGAATTGCAGTTAACGAGGGGAAATTCGTGAATCGAGAAACCATTTCTCTCCCGAATTGACATTCTTTAAGAGTGCCGACCGTAAATCGTTGAAGTTCGCACGACTCGCTTTGCGTTCCATCCGGTTGATTACCGGTGGCTGTTATTCGGCTGCGTTCACACGTTCTGCCCACGCAACCGTTCGTCCTCCCACCTCAGCGCCGGGCCCATCTTCGCTTTCGATCATCTTCACGGACGGGGATTCCACGAAACGCCGCTCGGAAAGAAGACGCGAGGCAAAGAGACCCATGCGAGGTGCAGAAGGAAGGAGAGAGAAAGCGTACCGATGAAACGGTAAAAGGGGGCGGGGGAATGAAAGAAAGCAAAAGGAAAAAAGAAGAGAGGATTCCAGGTTGAAATCGGAGTGAGGACCAGGACTAAAAGCACCGCCGCGCCGCCGCCGTGCCGCGCGGAGAGTCGCGTCGAGAGAGAGAGAGAGAGAGGAGAGGCGGCGCAGGTAGGATTCATTCACAAGACCCCCACGGCTTCGTCCCACACCGACGCGTAGCCGTTAGTTCGAATGGAAACCGTTCGGGGCCCGTTCTCGGCCCTCGGCTCGGGCTGACCCGCTTCGGGCCCTCGTCCACCGCTCCGCGCCGCGCGAACGGACCCACGGTTCCCCGCATACCATTCGTCTCTTCGCAAGCGGACCACCAACCGACAGCGGGAGTCGAGAAACTCTGTCGGCCTGCTAGCACGTCGTTTCTTATCCATCTGTTGCAACGAAGCGTAGACCAAACAAAGGAATTCGAGAGCCAGGCCGACGACTCCGTATATCTCGCCTCCCCCTTCTCTTTATCTTTCCCGCCGCTCCTTCTCTTCCCCCCCGGCTCCCTCTTTCGTCGACGTTCCTTTTAAATGTTTCCACGTTTTTCTTTGCCCACGAGTTTTCTTTCGACCTTCGTTCTACAATTCCCCGGCCGGTTCTCTTTTGAAACGCGAGTCCTCTACGGTTTCTCTTTTCTGGAAGCGATAACGATAAATGGTCCTATAGATTCCGAGCTGGTTATGCTTTTTAAAATTTATTCAATGGGGGAAAAAAGAGACAAGAGCCGGGGAAACGTTAAGAACCGCTTATTCATCGCGTCAAAACGAGTATTTGCCGTCGATAATGCAACAAAAACGGAGTCAGAGAAACTGGAGCGTTCGAAATCTTTCACGAGCTTTTCCAAGATCAATCTGGAAGAGGAGAGAGAGGACAATGGCGGGTTCCGAAAAGGGCCGTGGGTTCGTTATTGAGGTTCACGGCGCGGCCGATTGAAGGAACGCTCGTCCCGAAAGATTCACCGATAACGATATTCCATGGTGGCTCGCCGGATGATTTAGGATCCTGTTTACCTTACCGAAAGAGCTCGTAGTCCTCATTAAGAGCCCAAAGTGAACCGACGCGGTCCCCATTCACATTTTTTTACGCCTCCGACCTCTCTTCTTTCACTCGACCGTTTAATTTACAATCCTGGCGGACCCTGAAGCGGCCGCAGACCGCGGTCGAAGGATATAATTGTCGTGAATGAACAGAAGGAATTTTGTTTTAAGGAGGTTCATCTGGTACATAGCAAGTGAAATGCAAGTTATAGAAAAGGGGAGCTTGCTTGACTAGCTTATATATTAATTACGGAGGTTATCTAGTGCTGATAAATGGACATTTCGTTTGTTATGTTTATATATTTCTTGATTCATAGTCACTCAATCTACCTAAATTTGCAATTAAAATATTCGTTAAATGTTTCTCTTTAATATGACATAAGTTTCATTCAAAACTGTCTGTCATTACCTAATAAATTAGCGATAGAAGTCTAGGAAATCACTCTTCTCCGTATGACTACATGTAAAATTGTTAAAAATATTTATATTAATATCTCATCATTAAACTATCCAAATGACTTAAAAATTATTTTGAGGTATCCTGGTATACTGTTACAGACTATCAAATTTTTTTTGGAGATCTATCTGTTAATTCCTTAACCGGATGAACCTCCTTAAGAAAATACCAGTCGTCGTTCTCCCACAGTTTTGTTTTCGAGTCGGGATTAAAATAAATCTAAAACTGCCGCCGATTCATTGACAGCTGAATATTTGCAAGACATGTTTCGCGCGTTTACAAGATCGACCACAATTGCAGACCTCGAGCCTCATTCTACGTGCTCGAAGAGACACGTGCGTCCAGGGTTTGTGACCGAAAAAAATAGCTGGAGACGTGACCCAACTGCGGCTTAAAGAAAAGCAGGGGCATCTTCGATACGTGCACGCGTGCACGTTATCTCGCTGTTCTCTGTTCTACGTGCGCGTTCCGACATCGTCTAACAGGTTAGCCGAGCGTGGGACAGCATCCACCGGTGGGTAAAAGCGGCCTAAGCGCCGTTTAAACCGGGGACCCTTTCAGAGAAATTTAGGCGCCGACATCGTGATTCACTGGCTTCGAGTTACGAGCTGGAGCAGACTCACGGTCACTTTTCCCCAGTCATCGTTCTCGTTATTTAAAGTAGAATCTTACGCTTGATATCCTGCCAGCTGAGATCGAGCCTTGCTTATCGCAACGCCTGCCCGATCACTATATATTAATTCCCAATCATCGATTACTGATCAGGATTGGCTATGAACACCCGTGTAATGTATAATAACTGAAAATTGATTAGAACGATTGGAAGATATCTATGCTTCAATCGTGAACACAGAAATAAAATTTCGAATAGATCAATCTGCTATTTAAAAATTTGATCGATAAACGATGACCATTTGGCTTCTGGGTAGACATTCAAAATCGGGAATTACTGATCACGATTGGCTATGAACACCCGTGTAATGTATAATAACTGAGAATTGATTACAACGATTGGAGGATATCCATGTTTCAATCGTGAACACAGAAATAAAATTTCGAATAGATCAATCTGCTATTTAAAAAGTATGATTATTTGGCTTCTGGGTAGGCAAACGAAATCGTAATTCTTTTGGATGTAAGAACCAAATAATGAAGATAGATGAATACTAAGGACGAATCGTATCAATGAATTTTTCCCATAGAAGAACGGGAGAAAGTCGTTGGAACGAGTTGTGCACGGTCGTAAATTTCGGGCTAGTAGAGATGCCACATAAATTCAACCAGACGGTAAATGTCCACCGACAAAATTAATGACGATCGTTACCTAATCAGAATTAATAACTAATTTCTCCCTGACATCTATTCTCAATCCTAATAAATGGATTTTAGAAATATTTACGTGGTCAGTTCGTTTCACCTACTCAACTATCGAAATAATTTCTATCTATTTATAATATATTTGAAATAAATATGAATTTAATTGTGAAGACGCGATTTTGAAGAGTGCTGCGTGTTTTAGCGTTCGAACACTCGTGTCGTCTCGCGTTACAAGGTTTGCAGTGATGCAGGACGGATGTCGGTATCATCCGAATCCGGAGCAGGCAGGCAGGCAGCGAGGAGGAGCAGCAGCCTCCGCGGAGGAAGTGTAGAACGTTAGCCAATCTAACCTCAAGCGTGACCACAGGGCTTCTCGTAATCTCGTCTAGACGAAACACGTGGTGTCTACGGTTGTTCCTCCGGTTCCCTTTTCGCTCGCTTTCTATCTGGTCCCGTCAAGGCCAGGCGGCGAGATCGCGGATCGGACCGAGTCAGCTAAAAATTGCTCGTCTCCGATGTTTGCTCCGAGAGAGATTATCCGGCTGATAGCCGCGGCGAACCGAGAGCCGTGCCTCTGTTTCGCGAGAATTCACTTAGAAAACGGACAGGAAACGTCTGAGCTTCGCATCCGTATTCTCCAATTTGCACCAAATTAATTAAAACGTAACTTTTACTACTGGTACAAAATTAGATTGTCATTTCGTTTAAATATATTGCAATATTGTTTACCGGTGATGATTGTATTGTAACGTCGACTGATTATGCACAGTTTAAAATTAAAATGCATTAACATAATGGTTAATGAAGGGAAACCAGTCGATACAATTGAACCAGCGACTTAGCATTTCAAATTTACAGATTTTAAGGCTCATTATTCGAAATTTATATACCGAGGGAACGCGATTTCCTTCGGAATTACTTGAAACACGTGAGAACTGCGGCGTCTAAAGAGAATCACATTAGACGTTGTAATTTATATCCGAGAAATCAGTCGCGTAGATCGTCAACTTTCATGCCGGTATGAATTCGCTGGTGTATTTCTGCGAAATGTTTCGTTAAAATTAAAACGAGTAAACCCGCGACCGAGAAGGAGGGCACGAAAACAAGATTCAGGTATACGGGTTCCCGTTAGAGCTACATACCTCGCGAACGCGT
Source organism: Ceratina japonica (assembly GCA_019453355.1). NCBI lineage: Eukaryota > Metazoa > Arthropoda > Insecta > Hymenoptera > Apidae > Ceratina > Ceratina japonica. Next base: position 221,577 of record SMSR01015674.1, on the reverse strand, counting down.
TACGTGACGCGAGTCATACGAAAACAAGTAAAAATCTGTTGCGCGGCCGGGAATCACGACTCTTTTTGCGCAGGATTCCGTGACCGAGTGGAATTTTCGTTACGCGAATCTGTTCGCACGCGCCGGCGAACCTCGCGAGAAAACGAGCATAACAACCGGACGACGACGATAGAAACGGAATTAGTCGTGGTAATGAACTAACTCTCTCTATCTGATCGCGATTGAATATCGTGAACTCTGTCGGGCGTGTAAACAATGAACGGCGGTCACGTGGTCTGAAAAATCGCCGTTGTACTTTTCCAGGCACGCGCGGAACGACGGATCTTTTTATAGACGATGAATTTCGCTTTCGACGAGAGAGCCGGCAAACTTCGCGTGCGAACGGAGCGAGGAAGTACAATTTGCTTTGCATTAGAATTTCGTACGCGAATAGATCGTACGACGACGAGGGGAACGGTAATCGGTCACGTGGCGAATTAATTAGAACGATGATGTTATCGAGCGGAATATGGAAAAGCGGAAAAGGCGGCGCACCGGTGAATGCGTAATAAAATATCGGGGACGGACCGATTGAAACTTTCCCGTGCGGGCTAGCCGTAAATTCGGCGTCCGGCCGTCGCGTCGTCGTCGCGAATTTTACTTTCAATTAGGCCGAATAAATCGATCGGGAGAACTCGAGGGTACTCGCGTACCCGACGAACTTTCCAAGGACCGCTTTCGGATTCACGGAAAAACAATTCGCCGATTCGTTTTCCGCGACTCCGAAATCATTCATTTTCTTGTCTGCCGCGGTTTTTACACGAAATCTAGAAAAAGAAGCAAACTGAATAAAATAAAATGATAAGAAGATTTCCATCTATTCTTATCGTGTTAACACAACGGATAAATCGTATAATAATTTTTAACACCGTTTAAGACGCGAAGTTAATTATTTGATCTCTGGTGCAAAGTAATATAGCGGGAACGTCGACGGAAATCGGTACAGATCGACCGAGCGCGGGTCTTTTTTTTTTCTCTCGACCGCGAACTTTGCGGAACTATCTGCGCCCGGATAACGCGTTTAATCCGATATAAAATTGAATTTTACGCGGCGCTATTAGAAGAGCCGGGCTCCTCCCATCCCGTCGTGGCCCGGCCGCCGGTATTATAATAGTATATCGTAATTGGAGGCAGTGGAAGAGTTTTACTGTCCGTCGTTAGGTCGGAGGGCTCCGCATCGTTTACGACGAGACGTTCCCATCGATATAATTAAATTTTTCCGTCGAGACGAGCAACGATTACGCTAGGCCTAGCCGAGGAACCAACGAGCGCGTTACTCCTTCTGAATACTTCATAGTTAGGGGGCATATTTCATTTTGGGACGTTAAAGCGAAAAGAAAATTGATCGCGATCATAAAGCGGCGCGAAGATCGTATCCGGTTTATTCAGGAAATTTACGCATCCCGAATTCCTCGAGCGGCCCTTCGAAACTCAAACAATCGATATCGGTGCTCGCCATGATACGGTAAACAGAGTTTCTAGCCGGTTCATCGTTCACGCGGCCAATTAAAAGTGATGAATCGTCGGTAGGTCGCTGAAAGACCCTTGAAAAAGGAAGGAAAAACAGGAACGTGTCACCAGGAAGAAGAAGAAGAAGAAGAAGAAGAAGATGATGATGATGATGATGATGATGATGATGATGATGATGATGATGAAAGAAGCAACGCGTCGATAGCGATAGGTTCTAATGTAAGGCTCATTAATCTTGTTCTCCCTACGGGAGGCCAACAATAATTACGCGGCGTTACGATTACAATCGATCGACTCCTCGCGGGGGTGTTAATAAATCACGATTAAATCTGTCGCGCGCAGCGGAGAGAGCGAGAAAGAGAGAGAGAGAGAGAGATGGACGGTCTCTCGAAAACCGCGCGGCGCGGCGTTACGCCGTGAAATTTATCCGGCGGTTAATTAATTTTACGGCGATGTGAAACGAGCGACGATTACCTCTACGCGTGCTGCCTGTTAGAAATCATATTCATTAGCGGATACGCGCGTCGACGTAATGGATAAACGTATTCTCGGTTGCTTTATGGATCGAATACGGTTCATATTGCACCGCGCTTGTTCTTCCATTGTAAATACACTCGGGCATACCTGACGTGCCTCGCAATCGAGATCAAAAGACTCGACAATATTTACCTGACAGCTGCTCGTTTTGGTAATTTCATACGTTTAGAAATCAGAAAAGGAAATCACCGACTTCAAAATTCTGCCAGAAATACGTAAAATGTATTCAATATTCGGGAACAAAAAAAATGAGTGCAATTGTTACTGAAGGATTGAAAGATTCGTATTTACATTGCATTCTGTATATTGACGTTGTTTTTCAGACGATTTCTCTTAAAGCTCGGAGAATAGTACGAGGATCGGAGTGTTTAGACGGTGTATCCGAGCAAATAAGGAGGATGAGCATAAGACTGCGGGCGAGACGTCCCGGACGCGAATTAATTAAAGGAGGCATTTATCAGGAGCAATATCCCTGCATACGGACGCGCATGTGGAACAGAGATACGAGCGTGACCCAAGGCGCAATTATCGTTAACGTTTGGCTGTTTTACGAGCCGCTAGCTCGTAAGTTACGGAGTCGTAAATGTAAATGCGAGATTTGTAAAACGGCGCGGCTACCTTCGGTCTTGTTATCCCGGGGTTATTAGCGCGGTTCGGGTGAGGCCGAAGGGGGTGGACTGGCATGGACGTAATTAGAGAGACCCGCGTAAATTATTATCGCGAGCTCTGTGTACGCGTTACATGAACTGCGAGTCCAATAATTTTTACCGGCGATACGTCCACCGACTTTTGATCAACAGAATCGTCTCATTTCTCCTGTTACAAACTTCTACGCCACTACTTTCTGCACGTAGTTTTTTCAGTAAAAGGTTTGATCAATTGCATAATGAAAGGTAGAAGATACGCAGAGAATAACCGTAAAATAGCTAATAAGAATATTTGAATTTCAAGCGATATTCGTCCCTCCGCAAGTGAATGAAAAAAATACCACGCGACAAACCACGGCCGATCCGATTGTTCGCAGGAATGTCAACTCGATCCGATTAAAAACTGACAGCAAAGTAGCTGGCAGAGTAGGGGACGATCCGTTTCACCCGGCGAGGCGTGTGTGAACGAAGCGGAATGCGACGCGTGACGATCGTCACGAGGAATTCTAAACGCTTCTGACGCAGTCTGCTTTCGTTCGAACAGGTGTGAACCGCATAATATTTCTCTATCCGGGCTTAACATTCTTATTTGGAATTCTATTACCGCGGATCGTCCCCAGGCCCGATCCGATTCTTAATACGCGACTCACTCGAGACGCTGTTAATATTTAAAAATATTCAGGCGACGTAATTAAAACGAGCAGATATCGTGTTTTGCAGTGATTCGAATTCGGTTCACGTTCATAGCTCAACGATTCGATATCAATAGTTCAGAGACCTGTCGCACAATAAAGTATTTTTTAATAAAGATGCGTAGAAAAGAATTGGTACGGCGAGTCGGACGAAACCGAGAAGCGGGGGCCTTCGTTCATGATTGGCAGATGCGATAGCGAGACCGAACGGAAACGGAAGGAGACGGGAGTGGTAATACGAAAAGCCGATTACGTTGCGTCGAATTTTAACGCCAGCGTTGCTCGGCGAACCGTTGTCCGACGCGTTTCAGAACGCGGAGGAATGCGAGGGCGATTGTACACGTAAACGTAACACGATCGGAATTTTCCTCGCCGGTACATAGACCGTCACTGACCGAATATATTATTCGTACGGAAAGCCCACGCGCCGTGAACTCGACGCGAGGAATTTGTTATTAAAACGGTCGCGTTTGCCGGAATCAGACGTTGACATTCGCGCGGGCCGGAAGCCGGTCTCGTTTCTTCCCGCGGATCGAGCCAGAAATAAAAGACGCCGCGAGCCCGATTGCATTAACAGAGTTGAAATTGTAATTAGTAAGAGAATTTCTTAGGGAACGGGACCTTCGCGGCGCTGCATTGTCCCGACAATGAGAGCCCGTATCCACGGCCCCATTCAACCGTTCCGAGTTCAACCGAAGTCGAGAGAACTCGGTACAAAAGAAAGTTTACCATAATCCTGCGGGTTTGCCTCGCGATCGGCGTCATTCACAATTTCGTCGCGGTCTCGGGCGCGCGCGTACAGCTACGTAAATAGGTGCATGCACTTATACGGGGCAGCGGCGCAGCGCGCCGGGACTTAATGAAACGACGCAGCGAGCGGAGAATGCGAAGATTAATGGCTCCTTTGTCCCGGTTAGCTCGGCTGCTTCTGGTTCCAACCTCTGGGCTCTCTGCGGGAGAGGAGAGCGGCCGCGACGGGCCGCCTAAGGAAAACAGAGAAAGAAAGGTGAAATCCTTTAGGTAAGTCCGGGATAACGGTTTTCGCGGCGCTAAACCGTCGTCGAATTACAAAGTAACCGACACTCGTTATCCGCATTAGCATTAATTAACACGGCGACGCGGCTCGCACCTATACTCGTTTACCTACTTGTGCCGCGGGGATCCGTTTCTGCCGACACCTTGAAAAGTGCGAAACAAAAATCTGTTCGTCGTATAGGAAGCGACCGGCGCGACGGGATTCGTAGCGCTCCGACACGCTTCGAACCTGACACGAAATTCGACGCTTAGAACTGTCGAAGGTTTTCAATGCCTCGGACGCGTCGGTAGATTCGAAAGTAGTTCGGTCATTGAAAAACCTTTCAGTAGTTTTCCGAGAACCGAGTTACGTAATCTCTAAACGCGGTTATTAGGTCCGGCGTCGGATGAAGGCGGGAGAAAGCAATTGCCGAGGCTTTAGGCCACCGAGACTGAACCGGCCGGACAATTTCGGTACGCATAGACACCAATCCTCATCGGCGGAGGTCGCGTCGATTAACCCTTTAACAGCCGTGCTCGTTCGTCGCCTATGAGTTTGCTGTGCTCGTTTTTCGTAACCACGTTGGAGCAACAGTTATTAAACCGTTCGAACAATCCCGCCTGCGTTTCAATCCTTATTCTGCGACGAAATACTTGCACCGGCGAGGAATTGTGCCGAGGCCCGAAGGGACGCGAACAGATGGTTTCGAAGCAGGGGACAATTTCTGGAAAACAGGGAAAGAATGAAAAAAATGCGGGACGGTTCGCGAGGAGGGGTGCGAGGGTCCTGACACATGGTGCGCGGGAGATTTAGGAAAATGACTTAGGAAGTCGGTCGGGGGTCGGGAGCCGATAACCTGGCATCGATAAGATCGCCGATGCTCCGGCGAACCTCGGCTCGATCAACAGAACAATTTTTCATGGCGTTTACACGGTAATCGGAGCCGATGGGGTGGACGAATCGTTAAAGTGCACCTACCCGCCCGAATCCTCTGCCGCTATACACCCTCGTCTCGAGCGTGGGTTTCCCGTGGAGAAACGATGTTCATATCTCCCGGCCGATAAGCGACGGACGGATCCCTGAACGGTTCTGATAAGAGGAATTATCAGAAGGAAATTCGACGAACAGCATGGATTCAACCCTCTTTGCACAGCTGCTACCCTCGAAAATCACGCAGCTGCGTAGACTTTTCTGAATGTACACTCTTCTACAGATCGGTATCAATTTTTCTGATGGAATGCGATAACAGAGCCNCTCTCTCTCTCTCTCTCTCTCTCTCTCTTTGCTTCCATCTATCTCTATTCGTTCACCGTCTCTCTCCCCTGGCGAGATTCACTGGGTTTCCGTGCGACGCAGTCTCTCCGGCGTCTACCCGGGAACACCTAGCCAGGTATTATCTCTGGACTTTCACCGGCCGGAAATATGCTCTCCTTCTCTTCGCTGCTATTTGTTGTTCGTCGCCCTCGCTCCCACTCGTGGCCGGGATTTCTGTTCTGCGAGAAAGGAACCGCGATCCGGTTAGATTGCGTGAACGTACACCGGATTACGACGAAACCGTGACCGGTATGAATGAAAAATGAGCGACAAGGCTGTTCTATCCGTCTGACGATAATTTTATTCCATTGTCTCCGATCGGCCGAAGAATTGAAACCATGTAAACAGCGGCGGTGAACAGAAACGTCGAGAGGCGAGAAGATCGAAACGACGCAACATTGAAACGTCCTTTAGCGATTCGCTCGGCGCAGGCAGAAAATATCTCGAGATCGCGGAAGCACTTTCTAATCTGCAGCCGAGAAAGGCCGTTCGCTCGGGATTAATAGAGCGTGATGGAAGGAAAGGATCTTCGGAGGATCGATCGTCTTCGTCTGGCGAGGCTAGACAATGCGGCTTCGCCTAGCTAGACGGAACCAGACTACAACTTCGTTCCCTTACTTCTATATTATGGTTACAAGTATGACCGGCTAATTACGCAATGAACAGGATACTTGATCCACTTCGCGAACGAAGGTATCTCACAAAAGAATGCAGTCCTATAGGAATGAATTAATACTGNGATAAATCAATAATTTCTGATAGACACTCGATATTAATTATTATTATTAATTCGGTCTTTAAATTACTGACGAAGCGATCCGATTAATTTATTCCTTATGAAAATTGCGCGACACATACCGACGTTCCGTTTCCGATGAGACGTAGTTTTGCAATTGTAAAATTTCGTCGGAATTGCAACGTTTCGCGGTGGGAGCCGCGGGGAAAGAAGGCTACACACCCGAGGCGAGGTAAAAGGAGGAAACGATGAAACGATGACGATGCGATGAAACGCGGGATTACGAAACGTGCAAGAAACAATTATTGCCGTGCCATAACTCGCAGGTAGGTATGCCAATTACAAGGCGCCAGTCGCGTTTCGCGATTGCGCCTAGTTCTTCTTTTTTTCTTATTGCGTTCCTTGCCGCAACCTTGCATAACGTCGGCTCGGCCAGCTTCCGTAATTCCTCGCCTAATCAAGCATCCTTCTCGCTCTTTTTCCTTCCCTCTCCTCCGCTTTCTTTGCGAGCAGGATTTTTCTTAATAAATTATTATCTGTCATTACCGTCGTCATTCCTCCCATCTACGAGACGTTAAACGGTATTGACACCGCATTTTTTAATGAGATTTTCTAATCTTAATTTCGATCAAGCTCGATAATTGACGTTCTCTTAAACAGCGGCGAACAACGAGACGCACAATAGGAAATTATCATGGTTATCAGTAAATTATTCGTTGTAATCACGGCGAGGATGTCGATACTGTAATTGTAACGAGGCAGAAAAAGAAGAATGATTCGGGGAAGTCAGAAGCAATTAGCCGAGCATGCGACAAGAAGTCGGCAGCGAGAATTGTCAACGGATCCCCCCGGGCTTTGGAACTCTGCTAGTAGTAAGAACGTAATTAAACCAGCAAGAGATTCAACGTACAATTACGATCCGAGAACTATTGTTACTCGAAATAATTTGTGGCCACGCGTTTTCTTACGCAACAAGACGAATTACGAAACGACAAGTACAAACGAGACGAGATAAGGAAAAAATGTGCCGACTCGGGTAGATTTCGTTCTGTCTCGATACTAATTTCAATTAAATCGAACCTGTACAGATTACGCGAATTTTCTGCTTTTACAGAGTCCGAGAATATAAAAATTGTATTTTGCGTAAGAATTCGCAATGCGATTACTAAAATAACAGTCGGTTTATTTGTGAACCAATTTATTCGCGAACCGATCGGTAGATCTATCCGTTTTCGAAGGGTGAGCTCGTAGTAACTTTATAAATACCGTAGGAGCCGGTATAAAATCCTGGAAAATAGCTACGGCGGACAAAAAATCTCTCTCCGCGGAACCCCAGGCGCGCGCGTGAATTTTATTTTTACCCGCGCATAACGGGTACGGCGCCTTAAAAATAGACGAGAAAAAGCTTTTCTCTCCCCGGCCTACTCGTGCGGCATTAATCATTCTTTCCCGTTTTATTATGCGTGCGCGCGCGCACGTGTACTTTTTTTTTTTTTTATATAAATATAATTCTTCGCCGGGCGTAAAAAGCTCGCGCTCTCCCGATCAGACGAAGAACGCAGAGCGAAACCGAGTGTTTCTAATTGTCGCGGCTTCCCTTTGTCCGGCGGCGTCCTTGAAAAACGATTAAAAAGAAAATTGAATGGGAGAGGGTCTGTTCGTAACCCAAATGCCCCTCGATCCGTACGATCGGTTTACTAATCCCGCCTCGGCGAGCCGTGCGATAAACAAAGCCATCGGTGATCATCGGCGCGGTGATACGATCCTCGGCCTGTGCCACACGTGACTGCTAATCAGCCTCGCACGTGTATCCGCGCGCCGGCATCGAGCGAGGAATTACTCGGAGAAAAACTTCACCGACGAATATAAACCGACACGGGGACAAATTATCTAATCTTTAACGAGTATCCGACGAGAGTTACAGAGTTCATTGTTCACCGTCTTCGATTATAAATTCATATCTTTTAAGAGCGTTTAATAATTAGAAATCGCGCGGGAGGAGAACGTTGTTGCCTGTTTTTTAAAGAAGTGAACGGGATCCTCTTTCGCGCGCAGTTGCAGCTGCCGAATCAAGGCTTGCACCTGTCCGGCCCCAGATAAAAACTCAAATATCCGACGATCTCCATTGCTCATTAAACGCACTTATAACTAATGCGAAGATATCAAGAATAAGATGTATTATATTTAAGTAAGCGTGAAAAATTATTTTCATCCTCGAATCGTCGAATTAAAAAAAAGCTAAATCGAAACTGAAATATTATTTAGCTATGAAATTGCAATTTGTGTACGTGGAATGAGTCGAATAATAATAATCACGTTTTATTAAAATATACGAATATATTCTTTGCGTCGATCCATGAAATAAATCATATTAAACAACTTCCTGTGAAATAATCTATGAACTGATAGTTTGAAATAATTATTTGTAGACTCACGTCGATAGGCGATACACTTATCACTTATTCACCGATATGGAAGACCCGCAATTAGACAGGTGCGCGATCAATCGGCGACGTTAACGAAGACCCATACGTTAACACGGATTGGATTCGTATCGATGAGCTGGAACTACTAGCTGCGATGATAATCTAACCAAAGGCCAAGTATCGACGCGCCGAGATCTCTAATTGCTCCTAATCGATGTCAATAATTGCGATCGTGGTTCGCGGAAACGATAAACGTCGCGATATCTCAATCTACGGGCAGGTGGATGTTCCCCGGTCAGCCTGCGCACGCGTCTCTGTTATCAGATTCCACTAACGATTACGTTAACAGTTCGAGTGGCAAGATCACGTGCTTCAATAATCTTTTATCTATTCGAAGGTCCAACGTTTATTAATAATTAAATATAATATCTAAAATACGTTTTAACGTTGAATCGGTTCAGAGTACTTGCAAATTTCTGATTGGATATATTAAGAATTTGCGTTGGCAATGTTCGTGGACTCGTTTCTATGAGAGATGGAATAAACACTGGAACGTGTTCAGGAGTATCTAACAGTGGCCAGGTGCGGTGTACGGCACGAGGCAGGTCCGGGCCAATAGAAAAATGTCAACGGCTCGGGAAGGTGAGGCGAGGTTTCAAAACGAGAGAGAGAGAGAGAGAGAGAGAGCGAGAGAGATGGGGGTAGACAGGTGCGAGCGTATCGTTCAACTCTTGCTGGGGCAAAAAGATGGCCAGAGTGGCGCGCGGTGTGCGTTCACGAGTAATGTTGTGTCTCTGGCGGTGTCAAGGAACCCTCGAGAACCGAGTCGGAATACACCTGTTCGCGTGGCACGACCCTCGCAATTAAGGTGGAGGGAGGGAAACGAAACGAATCCGTTCGCCCGTGGTGGAAACGCTTCGAGGTATTTTAATCTGGCAGCGCGTCGGGCCCCGCGCGCCGCCGCCGAGAGCAGCTGCTCGGCCGCGGCACGAGGCAAATGCTCGATTATTTAAAAAAGTGTATCGGGCCCGGCCGATTGCGGCCACGGACGAACAGGTGTGCGAGCCACCACGAACAGCGTCGTGAAACTCGGGCTCCTTGGCTGATGCCTCGTTTGAAAGTTAAACACGGGGCTCTGGCGAGGAAGAGGACGCACCGGGACGAGTCGTAAAGTTCCATCTAAAATTCTCTCCGCGGTGCGTTGCGCCGTGCACCACCCGGGGCATTAAAAACCAAAGGCGGGAAGGTGGCCCGACACTCTAGATACTTAACCCTCGTTCGCGTGAATTTGTAGGCCGAGGCGTCGCGCAACACCTCACGTGTACTACTAGTTTCCCCTCTTTTAGCGACGCTACTTTTGAACAACAAAGTTCGTTTTTCAATCCGGGAAAGAAACGACCTGCGTCAAAACGTCGAACTCATTCTGAGCACATAAACGTGTAAAATTACAGAACTAGCAGCGAGAAACTTATGTGCTCCTCAATTCTTAAAAATTCGACTGGATTAATTGATTAATATATTGATAATTGATAATAATATAGATAACTGTATGAGAACGTACCGAGTGGACGTCGGTGTCCACTAACGAAGGAAGCTCGGACCTGCGAGAAGGACGAGAGGAGCGAAGGGGAGAAGTGTAGTTATACCGACCGCCTGCTGGCTGCTGGCTTCCTGCAGCCGCACCGGGCCCACTTTCGGCAGGTGGCACTTTGCAACCTTTGTGCATCCTGATGCGCTGCTGCGCGTTTACCTGCATGCATACGCCCGGCACTCACGCAACGCGGCCCGACGCGTTGCTTCAAAGACAGGTACGATCGTACGAGGGTTCTCTGGCTTGATTTAACTTGTCCCTCGGGAAAATCGAGTCGCGATTTTTCGTCAACAGGTTTCAGAAGACGCACGAAAGATACGAATTGTTAAACGTTAAATACGTCTCACGAATCGTGCATAAAACCTTGAATTTTGATAAATAAAAAGATACAATATCTTCAATTATCCTGATTATCTAAATATTAGGCCGTCGAACGATCAGCAATAGAGGGTAAACGCGTAGAGAGCTCCATTCGGAGCAATGGTCAATCCGGATTTATTGTCGATCGCCTGATAAACTTCGGCAAACGAGGAATTAACGACTTCAACGGCGGATTCCCGACGCGATCGTCGGAGATTGCTGTCGAAGGTAGAGTATAGCAACTCCTATACGCGATTTCTACGTAGCTATTTTGCCTACAAGTATCTCGCACTTTTTTTTCGACATATTTTCAAAAATCTTTAAAACTGACACGAAAACCTCAGACATGAAACTATCTACCGATCGGCTTCGTTGTTACTTCCGAGATATTCTATGGGAAAGTATCCCGGAGTCTTTTTTGGTAATAATAAAATACGGACCATCAATTTTTATGGTCGATCGGGAGGCTGCGAAAACGTCGATCAAAGATTTCAAAGGCACCGATGAACGAGTAGGAGAATACCGGTGCCGATGAAACAGTCAACGGCTTCAAGGTAACCTGATTAAAACGGGCTGCAACGATCGAGGGAATCGGCGTCTGCCGCGCGATCGAGATCCGCCGCCGGCGCCGTGCCACGAAAATACGTATAATCTCCGGCACAGATATAATGTCCATTAATAAAAGAGCGTGGTGGCGATCGAGAAACGGTCCCCTCGTATTCTCTATCCTGCGGAGAGCCCGGTAGACTTCTCTCGAGGATCCTTCGCAGGGTCTAATCGGCCTCGATTGACTGTAATCGAACGCGGCGTGTTGCACGCCGGGTCCGTCCAACCCCGGCGCGGCTCCGACGCGTTCGCGCGGTAATAATCAATGGAAGGAGACGGCGAGAAACGGGGGGGAACGGGGTTTCAGTTCGGCAATAAACGAGGCAAAGTGGTTAATGCCAGGGCCGGGCGGTTAACCCGAGGTGCAATATGCAAGTTAGCGTCTCGGGGTCCGGTGATATTAGAGAGCGAGGTGGCCGCGCCCCGTTTTCGGATATATTAAGCCGAGAGGCTTTACCGGCTTTGCTCGCGCGTCCGCTAATAATTGTTGTCTTCGCTCGCCGGCCGCCTTTTGTGCGCCAAAGTAAATTCACAGCCGCGGCCGGCCGCACAGGAATTAAACCCGTTGCCACCACTGGATCCCGACGATCTCGGACGTTAACGCCGCACCGTTTAATCGCGATGCTGCCCGGGACCGCTTTGAACTTTAATTAACGGTTCGTCTCTCGGCCCGCGACATCGAGGAACCTTCGCGGGAGATCTTATCGCCGGTTATTAGAAAGAACGACTCTCCGGTCCAATTCTGGCGAACGACAGAGCATATATATAATAGAAGTGCACCTGGAGAAATAGATGGTACTAGGAATAAGATAGTAAGTAAAACGGCGTGGCGTTTCGCCGGAGGGTGACGAATCGCGAGAGGAGCGGGATCCCGGTTTTCGGCCCTTTATCTCCGGGGATCTCGGGGTTAAGAACCAGCCGACAGGGAAGGATCGTAGCGAGACAAGGCGAGAGGCAAGGAGCAGCGAGCAGCCGCCTCGTCGCCGGCTGCACTCCGGACGGAGAGAAAAGAGAAAGAGAAGCGAGAGAGGAGTGAGAGAGTCACGTGGATTGCGTGCGCGCCAACTGGGCTAGGTCGTTGCACGCGGATACACAAAGGGCTTGCAAGCCACGAACGCATGTCCGAGACGAGCCACCTGCCGACAGATGTTGAGTCTAGCAGCCAAGGATCTGAGGAGCTTGCGTTATTCTCCGACGGCCCTCGGCCCTCTCCTCGCCGCGCCGCGACGCACGTTTTACTCCACTCGCCTTCGCCATATTCCCCTCTCCGTTTGTTCTCCCCCAGATTCGGCACCGGACCTTTGTCCGACCACCGTTCTCCTTACCGAAAGTTGCAACGCAATACCCTCCACACCTGCCCGCCGCCACGACCACCTTCGGANGCTGTCGAAGGTAGAGTATAGCAACTCCTATACGCGATTTCTACGTAGCTATTTTGCCTACAAGTATCTCGCACTTTTTTTTCGACATATTTTCAAAAATCTTTAAAACTGACACGAAAACCTCAGACATGAAACTATCTACCGATCGGCTTCGTTGTTACTTCCGAGATATTCTATGGGAAAGTATCCCGGAGTCTTTTTTGGTAATAATAAAATACGGACCATCAATTTTTATGGTCGATCGGGAGGCTGCGAAAACGTCGATCAAAGATTTCAAAGGCACCGATGAACGAGTAGGAGAATACCGGTGCCGATGAAACAGTCAACGGCTTCAAGGTAACCTGATTAAAACGGGCTGCAACGATCGAGGGAATCGGCGTCTGCCGCGCGATCGAGATCCGCCGCCGGCGCCGTGCCACGAAAATACGTATAATCTCCGGCACAGATATAATGTCCATTAATAAAAGAGCGTGGTGGCGATCGAGAAACGGTCCCCTCGTATTCTCTATCCTGCGGAGAGCCCGGTAGACTTCTCTCGAGGATCCTTCGCAGGGTCTAATCGGCCTCGATTGACTGTAATCGAACGCGGCGTGTTGCACGCCGGGTCCGTCCAACCCCGGCGCGGCTCCGACGCGTTCGCGCGGTAATAATCAATGGAAGGAGACGGCGAGAAACGGGGGGGAACGGGGTTTCAGTTCGGCAATAAACGAGGCAAAGTGGTTAATGCCAGGGCCGGGCGGTTAACCCGAGGTGCAATATGCAAGTTAGCGTCTCGGGGTCCGGTGATATTAGAGAGCGAGGTGGCCGCGCCCCGTTTTCGGATATATTAAGCCGAGAGGCTTTACCGGCTTTGCTCGCGCGTCCGCTAATAATTGTTGTCTTCGCTCGCCGGCCGCCTTTTGTGCGCCAAAGTAAATTCACAGCCGCGGCCGGCCGCACAGGAATTAAACCCGTTGCCACCACTGGATCCCGACGATCTCGGACGTTAACGCCGCACCGTTTCATCGCGATGCTGCCCGGGACCGCTTTGAACTTTAATTAGTGGTTCGTCTCTCGGCCCGCGACATCGAGGAACCTTCGCGGGAGATCTTATCGCCGGTTATTAGAAAGAACGACTCTCCGGTCCAATTCTGGCGAACGACAGAGCATATATATAATAGAAGTGCACCTGGAGAAATAGATGGTACTAGGAATAAGATAGTAAGTAAAACGGCGTGGCGTTTCGCCGGAGGGTGACGAATCGCGAGAGGAGCGGGATCCCGGTTTTCGGCCCTTTATCTCCGGGGATCTCGGGGTTAAGAACCAGCCGACAGGGAAGGATCGTAGCGAGACAAGGCGAGAGGCAAGGAGCAGCGAGCAGCCGCCTCGTCGCCGGCTGCACTCCGGACGGAGAGAAAAGAGAAAGAGAAGTGAGAGAGGAGTGAGAGAGTCACGTGGATTGCGTGCGCGCCAACTGGGCTAGGTCGTTGCACGCGGATACACAAAGGGCTTGCAAGCCACGAACGCATGTCCGAGACGAGCCACCTGCCGACAGATGTTGAGTCTAGCAGCCAAGGATCTGAGGAGCTTGCGTTATTCTCCGACGGCCCTCGGCCCTCTCCTCGCCGCGCCGCGACGCACGTTTTACTCCACTCGCCTTCGCCATATTCCCCTCTCCGTTTGTTCTCCCCCAGATTCGGCACCGGACCTTTGTCCGACCACCGTTCTCCTTACCGAAAGTTGCAACGCAATACCCTCCACACCTGCCCGCCGCCACGACCACCTTCGGACCGCCTCAAATTTATTGACCCTCGCTGCCTGCAGCCTCTACGGAATACCGAGAGCAAATAATAATAGCCCCGGGCTAATCCGCCGGCTCCGTTGTTGCTCTATTGCGTTTGCCCCGGTGATACCTGATAACGATAGGGGATATTAGTCTCCGACCGCGTCGCTTCTATGTGCGTACGTACGTCGAAGGGGAGACCTAGAAAAGATTTTCACGCGCCCGAGACTATTTTCTATTTAATTCGAAGCCGGGGGTTGCGATAACGGGTCGCGGGACCGACTGTTTTCATTGAAAACAGCGGTATCGGGAGAGACGGCGGCCACCGGAAACAGGTGAACGTGTACGCTGTCACCCCCGAAGAAGAATACCAGGAAAAAGGAGAATCATCGACGGCAGCGAAGAGAGAGCGGCGGCGCACCGCACCGGCCGAATGGGCCGAGTCACGCGACCGGCCCGCGTAAATACATCCTGACGCTCCTTTCTGTCCCTTTAACCGAGGGAGTCGTTTGCAAGATGTCATTCCGCGATTCTTATCTCCGTGGCTGGGGTCGCCGTGTAACTTTCCTCGGCCCCGAGCTGTATACCTCGTCCCTCCAACAAATGAGTTTCCTTCGGTTCGTGATTCCGTTGCGAGCGGGCGGCGGCGTTTCAATTTACGAAACGCTGGAAAACGCGAGCTTCTTTTTACGCGGCGTGGAAATTCGCGGCGGCTTTTAAACCGCGGGGAGCCGAACAAAGGATACGGGAAAGGAAACGCGGGGCTCGCGTGACTCGGGCTACTTTGGACTTGGTCCATCGATGTTGACGATTGCTGTTTGTTTCGCCGGGCAACGTGCAATTTAAAGAAGAAAACGATAGACCGCCGTTGTCCCGCGAATTACAAACCGTGCAACGAGACATTATATAGGAGTGTACACTTAGCCCGATGGACGTCTTCTTATTTCGATAAAAGCAATTACAAAATTATACGCTCGATCCAAATAACATCCTGACATTGTGTTTTATTACGTATCGAATTGGCGTAGCTAATTTAATACGTACCTAACGTAAAACGATTAGAACAAATGACACGATGCAATAATTGGACTGTAAAATGTGAAGCAATAAAGCGGATGAATTCCGACGCGTGTATCTACGTTGTAAATACGGAGGAACGGCAGAAATTGAGAGGCCGGTCGAGGCTAAATACCTCGGACGAGTTTTTTATCCTAGGAAGATGTGTGTTCGTGGCACGTTCGAAGATTCATGTAACGAAAGCAAAGCGTAGAGGCACGTGGAAAACAAGCCGAGTCACGCAATAACGCGTCCACCGTTTTCCTATGTACCCGAAAGTGTCGCGAGTCGTTTGCAAGATGTCGCAATTTCCGGCTCGCGACAGCTGTCCCTCGAGCTGTCGTCGATGGACGAAGACGCATCGGTGTATTTCAGGTTTCTTTTTCACCGGGAAACCTCATCGATTTACGCTTCCCTTATCAGTGCTCTCTGGCTAAACGCTTTAATGCGAATCGGCTGTTAGCCCGTCATTACACGAATTGAAACAAACATTTCCACGTAAGATAATAGTCACGCGAAAACAAAGAATTGTTGTTTTCCAAATTGCGTAAAAAGATACGTTTGCGTCGGTTTCATAATAACCGAGGCAAATGAACCCGTTATTAATTGTCCGAGTATTCACGTCAAACTCAGTGGAGTGTATTATCGACTATGATTGGAATTTTCGAACGGGACACGCGGATAGAATTATTCTCCGGCCACGATGCATAATATTATCGAACAAGAGCGTACTATTATTCCGCTTTCACGACGGCCGGCCACAAAGCATCGCCGATTCGGTCACCTCTCACCGAAACGATCGTCTTCTTGGTGGGAGTTCTTTAAAACGCTTCTGGAGAACACGAGAGGGGAACGAGATCTTTTCCTCGCCGTTACACTTTCACTTTCACCGCCGCCGCCGAGTCTCTGTTCTAGCGCTGTGTTTTCTATCACTCGCGTCCCCTCCCTCTCTCTCTCTCTCTCTCTCTCTCTCTCTCTCTCTCTCTCTTTGCTTCCATCTATCTCTATTCGTTCACCGTCTCTCTCCCCTGGCGAGATTCACTGGGTTTCCGTGCGACGCAGTCTCTCCGGCGTCTACCCGGGAACACCTAGCCAGGTATTATCTCTGGACTTTCACCGGCCGGAAATATGCTCTCCTTCTCTTCGCTGCTATTTGTTGTTCGTCGCCCTCGCTCCCACTCGTGGCCGGGATTTCTGTTCTGCGAGAAAGGAACCGCGATCCGGTTAGATTGCGTGAACGTACACCGGATTACGACGAAACCGTGACCGGTATGAATGAAAAATGAGCGACAAGGCTGTTCTATCCGTCTGACGATAATTTTATTCCATTGTCTCCGATCGGCCGAAGAATTGAAACCATGTAAACAGCGGCGGTGAACAGAAACGTCGAGAGGCGAGAAGATCGAAACGACGCAACATTGAAACGTCCTTTAGCGATTCGCTCGGCGCAGGCAGAAAATATCTCGAGATCGCGGAAGCACTTTCTAATCTGCAGCCGAGAAAGGCCGTTCGCTCGGGATTAATAGAGCGTGATGGAAGGAAAGGATCTTCGGAGGATCGATCGTCTTCGTCTGGCGAGGCTAGACAATGCGGCTTCGCCTAGCTAGACGGAACCAGACTACAACTTCGTTCCCTTACTTCTATATTATGGTTACAAGTATGACCGGCTAATTACGCAATGAACAGGATACTTGATCCACTTCGCGAACGAAGGTATCTCACAAAAGAATGCAGTCCTATAGGAATGAATTAATACTGTCGGACAAACCGAGAAAATCGAGTAATTTCTTCGCGTTCGAGAGACAAGGAGACGTTGATCGACCGTCGCCGACGAACGGTAGAAATCTCGGTGTTCGAAATGGAGTACAAGAGAGAAGAATCGAGGGACGATGTATTCGCAAATCGAGTGAGAGGCTACTCGAAGAGGTGAGCAGACGAACGGTCGGGCCACGTGCCGGGCAGGTGCAATCGTAGGTACCTGGAAGTTCGAAAGAAGCCTCCCTTCGAACGGGGCCGTTTATCTTCTCCCTCTTCTGTAGTCAACCCTCCGCGCGCGCGCGCGAGAAGAAGCTAGACAAATAATCGCCGCTCCTCTTCCCGGCATGAAAGAGAAATTAACGAGCCGGATTCGTGTGTCTATCAAAGACCCGGATCCTTTTATGCATCCTGAGCAGGACCGGGGACTGGGTAACGAACGAGGGTCGACCGTGCTACCTTTCCAATTTTTTACAAGACCTCTGCTTCTACCTATTCAGAGCGTACCTCGAGAGAGATCCTGAGTTCGAACGTTGCGTCGCGGTTCTACTTTTTTATTCGCTCTGCTCTTCTTGCAGTAATACGTTTCGACGGTTAGACAGCGGTCAGGGACAGTTGATACCGTCGCGGCGGAAAAGAGTGTCGCAGATATTCGCGTCCGCTTTCCGGGCAACGGGTACACGCGTACGCGGCCGCGGATGGAACGGAAACAGCTCGTAAATTTGCTCGCAATAATACCGTGGCGATGGAAGTAAGGGAAGGAGGAGCACGATTCTATCGCGATCCGAAGCGGCGGCGAGCCGCTGCTGGTTTGGCCGCGGCGCGCGACAAAGCCGCGCGAGGAGGAATAACCGGGCGACGCGCACACATCAGATTTATGAGAGGGCGAGGAGGTGAAAAGGCGGGTATAGCGGCGGTGGTTCGCGGGGGTGGAAGGTGGCCGCGTCTCTCTGACGCATTATCTTCGTAATGGCCATAAAAGCGTTAGCGGACGCTGCCGCGGTCGCCATTGAACGACGGAAGTTATAAGGCGAATCGTCCGAAACGTATAAGAAGCTGCATTAAGGGTGGTTCGTCTTTATGGCCGATTCATACATATGTTTAGCCCGTATCTGGCACTGGGTTGCGTCCATCGTAAAAATTCCATTATTGTCGTTCAAACAGAGAGATATGCCCGCCGGATGGGAATTGACATATTTACGTAAATGTAACGGCTCCGTATAAACGAGCAATAATATAATTCTCTTACGACGCGGTGAAACGCGGCTTCTAAACCTCCACCTATGTACACCACGTCCTCCCGAACGGATATCTTCTTCTTTTTTTCTCTCGTTTAAAAACCCGTTCGATGGATCTTTTACGGGACTTCCGAGACTTTTTGTCATCGCGACGAGCGGCTAAGAAATAAAGCGACCGGCTGAAGAACGAGCGGAAAAATCGGTCGTAAAGCAGTTTTTACAGAAAATACCTCCGGAGAAGTTTCGGCGCTCTGGAAATAATCGGACCGCGGAGAATACCGTGCTCCGTTGTAAGAACGTTATTGGCCGATGCGCAACGAAATTCCGCTTACTTTTATTCGTAAATTATGTGAAACGTCGTCGATAAAAATTTCAACGCGACGCGCGGATTGAATCGTCGACGAGGTGTCGCAGACCTCTTTCGGAGGCGCGTTTCGCTTCGAACCGGGATTAAAAAAAAAGAGTTCGGCGATGATCAGCTGCTGCGTTTTTGGCGTTTGGCACGAGGCAGCAGGGGGATTTTTCTCCCGCAGGGGCCGCCGCTTCACGAGACGGAGGGACAACGACTCGGAGAAAGAACCGAAAACGCAGCGAACGGTCTCGAGCAAAAGGCGAGGTGGAGAAGCGGGAGAAAGAAGGAAGGCCGGGACGACGCGATGGCGGGACAACATCTGCCCGGTGCAACAATCTCGAACACCTGCCGTCTGGTAGTCGCGTGCTCTCGCACCCCGGGAACCAGGGTGGAAGAATAAGACGACCGGTGGGTCCATGACCCGTGACTTACAACGGCGTCGAGATCGAGCCGAGGATCGATTCTACCAAGGCCAACAGTTTTCAAAAGCTGACAGAAATCTCGGTGTCGTTTCTCCGGGCAAAAAGTTGCAGGACGACAGATCACATAAAAATACGTATAAATCGAACGACGGCTGTTTGAAAATATTTTACAGAAAGATTACTACGACGCTTATCGAATAAGAACGCTTCGCGATACTCGTCCTACTTCTACGAAGGATTGCGACTGCGTTTGATAAAAAAAGAAAGAGAACAACGAAGGAAGATCCTCGAAGAAAAGTACAAGGGATTCCGACGAATCCAGGATCAGTGGAAGCACGCGGACTGTTCGAAGTTTCAGATCGGCTTAACTCGATCCGCGACTACATTGAAACTGGAGCAACCGGGGGATCGATCGTTCTACTTTTTCTACCACCGATGAACCGCGTAATAACTGGCCATCGTGTTTAGACAAGCGTCTGTACGTTTAATTATCGGTCTAATAGCTGGCGGACGTGCCGCGACGATACGCAGACGAGTCGTTTCGAGGCCAGCGTCCACGGAGGAGGAAATCGATCCGAAAATTGTCGAAATTTCATCTCGTCGCCTCACGTTCCTTCTTTTCTCTCTTTTTTCCATAGTCCGAGCCACTGGAGACTTTGAGAAGGCGATTCTTATTTTAGAACAATTATATGGTAAAGAGAGGAGGAATCCAGGGATTTAGCGAAGATCGTCGGAACGGAATTAACTCGAACGTATAAATTATTCATACCGCCTCTCGCTGCGTATTGTTACTTAATCGATTAATCGATATTCCCCCGGTAAAATGTAGAACAGAAACGGTGGTATCCTTGGTACCCGGATTGTTTGCCGAAGGAGTCGGAAGAGACGATTGCCTCGATTGAAATCCCGTCCAACTTCGCTTATTTATATTAGATCGGCAGATATGGAATGTGATTTTGTTTAAGATTGAATTTCCGCTCGAAAATCATCTATCACGTTTTATCGCGCCATCTCTTGCCGCGAATCAATATAAATAATTTGACGTACGTCAACAAGATTTATAGCCGATTTCGTGCCGTCAGTTTAGACTCGAAACGTGTGAAAATTGCATGAAAGCAGATAACAATCGAAGTCATTACTATAAAAATAGATGAATATTGAATAATTAAATTTGACCATCTCTATTACGAACTAAATTTGCGTTTGAAGAAGATATTTCATATTCACTAATCCAGCTATTCTCGACGCGAATTACCGATTAATTATTAATATCATCGGTAAGAAGAACGTTCTCTATCGTTTTTTGATACGCGGCTCATAAGAGCGTCGTCGGACGAGAGAAAACGTAGCGAGAGCATGCGATATCGATTTCACACCGGTTGCCATTGTACCATCGGAACGGACAAGTTCGTATTATGGCCGGTTCCCTTTCAACCCCGACGGTCGTTACCGCGGTTTAATTTTAAACCACCCCCGCCTTGGCCTGTCGACGGGAACCGAGCCCTGTGATTATTATATCAATTGCCGTTATTATCGGGTCGCGTAGAAAGGCAATGTCGTTCGAGCGAACGTTACTGGTTCCGAGATCAAAACTTAACTGGTCTACTGGCCTACCATATTCTGCCAGTCGATTCGACCTACCCTCGTCTTTTCCGAGTAAAAAGACCGATCAATTTTATATACATTCCTCGGTATCGTACAGTATGCAAATTCAATTACGAACCCATGATATAATAATCAAGTAGAAGATTTCCTTTTGAACGAGCCCTGAAAAAGACTCGTTTGCGAAACGGTATGGAAAAGGCTGCCGCACGAAGGCATTTAACTTGAAGGGGCTACTAGCGACGTTAGGCAATGGATCGCCGCCGTTTGATTACGACGCCGGATATTTGCAGCAGCCGCGGCGCGTGGAGGTTTCACTGAACTAGTTTCCCGTCGCGAATGCTGCAAGGATTCGACACACCGCGCGTATTGCGAACGCAACTACGTAAACAGCCAGATCGGTTGATCAATATTTTCCAACTCTCTATGATCGGCGGCCAAATTCCGCGTGCATGAATAACGCGTACCTATCCGTGAAATTAGAACGAGTTAAGGTTCGTTTATACCATCGACGATTCGCGAACGAGCCCACTAGAATCTAATACTGTCTAACCAAGGATTCTTATTATTATTCCTGATTATTTGCTAATGCGTGCAGTGTTGATTTTTTAATGGACGAGGATCGAACTTAGTTCCCAGTTAATGAAACTCGTATAGAACTTCGTGTTTATTTAATAATTAGAAATGACAGATGATGAGTGTCCGCGGTGCGACGGTGGCTTAATTCTGCTGGTCGATGGTGTAAACGAACCTTTAACGCATGCGGGCTCGTCGACGCGATGGCGCCCACCAATAATACACGATCACCGGCTAAATCGGTGCTACCTGGCCCGAATAATGTCGCTAAAAATACGTGAACCCGGCTACGGGACGAGCCCGGAGGCGGTCGTCGACGGACGCATACCAACAGCGTCAACTATTTTTGTTCCGTCAACCGACAACGTGCTGCGGCGTTGATCAATGTACCCTTCAACGACGTTCGCTTGGGATTTAATTGAATTCGGAAATAGAATATTGCTGGCTCGCGTCTAACAAGAGTTGAATAAATAGAGAGAAAGAGGAGAGTTCTGTGTCCCGGGGGAGTCGCAGCTTCGCAGGACTCGCGAGATTCTCGGCGTACTGAAGAGTCCTTCGCTAGCCGTCGGAAATCCACGAGCGACGTCCGAAAATTAAGTTCCCGAACCGCGAGACGCCTAATGTGACCTCCTGCAGCTCGTAAAAACTGCGATTCTCGTAGAAACCCGGTGACAAATTGAAAGATTCCGCCGGAAGTAGTCCGTGTCTCGAGTCTTTTAAATACATAAAGAATGCAAGAGATGTTTTAAATGTTTATCAGAAGCTAAATGAGAGAGATTAATAGGTGAGATACGTGTTTAAATAAACTTAGTTAAATCTTCAGATTCTAAAAATTGAAGAGAAGGATCTATAAATTTTACATTATTATATTATTTATTTATTTATTTATTTATTTATTTAATTCACGGGTAATTATCCCTTTTACATATTGAAGAGAGTGGTACAGAGCAGTAAAGAATAAAAAAAAAGAATAAAAAAGGAAAAAGAGATATTATAACGACTGAGAAGCAAAAGAAAGAACAAAGCTTTCTTCTAATGACTGAGCAGGAGTCAATAGAAATGTCAAAAATGTGACAAAATCTTAGATAGATTATATTAGAGCGAATGAAAATGAAGACGAGGTAAAATATCGGAAGTGTTCGTCGTCTCAACGGGTTTTTCTAGTTTGGTACTATTCGGTCATTAGACAAACGGCGAACGAGAATTCCTTCGACGGCGCGGTCTCTTGTCCTTCGTTTTATATTTAACAAGCGTTTACTATCGTCCAGTCGAGTTTCTGCGTATAAATACGGGGAAGAGACGCGGCGGACAATCGTCGCGGAAACGAGCCTCGCCAGAGGACGTCCCAAAAGCCGGCGGAGACCGACGAAATTACGCTCGGACGTGACGTTAGATACGAGATAATTAGCCACGAGTTTCATGGCGACTGGACAAATTGCGAGCCTCCGTACCTGCGTCCCCGGGCTTTACTTTGCGCTCGTCGAAAATCTGACCGACGCGACGCACACGCACACAGAACCTGCTCGTTCGACCGGAACTCACTCGCACGGACGATGGTTTCAGATATATTTGAAGCTGTTATATAAGCTATTAATTTGTTACAAGGTTTTCTTCTCCGATCACGACGAATACCGAAACCGTCAGTTTTATAGGAAAACTTCTTGACACAATAAAATAGTATAGAATTATTTTAATTTCCTTCGTTGCGTTTCAGTGGACAATAGATTAGAGATAACGGGAAGGGTTGGGAATTGGTTGATAAGGAAACGGGTACAACGAATCGCTTTACTCCAATTACGTTATCCGTATATGAAGCGGCCGATAAGACCGGGACCAGGCGTCTATCACGCGTTTTTATCCAGAAGTTCCCGTACAGAAATTAACATAGTGCTGGCCGATAAGGCAGCCGCGATACATAATTCATAGAGGAGACGTACGCGTGTGTGTGCACGTCTACGTGCATCCCACAGGCGCGGTAATCGCGCAAGTCCTCTTTCTTTATGTTGAACACCCATATGCGAAAATCAGCCGGTTCCGTACGAACGCGTGTAACCGATCGGCCGGCAATAACCGGCGCCGCCGCCGCCGCCGCCGTTAATTATTCTTAATTGGAGAACGTGTACGCGTCGATCGCGTACACGCGTTTTCACGCGCTGTCGCCCGTGAAATCTTGACGAAATCTCCGTCGAAAGGATACAATACTCGCGGGAAATTAAACGTGAGTTTTCCCTCCGCCAGTCGGAAGCCTCCTGCTTTAAATCGAAGCAATGAAAGACACAGACGTATTCTTACGAGTTCGATTTCACAATGCGTTTAATTAATATTTTTAAAAGGTCGATCGAAATAATGAATCGTTTGATAAAATTGCTTAAAAAAATAATTATGTGGTGCAATCAGCGGAGGTTTACGAGCCGGTCTGTTTTCGCCGCGTTCATACCAAGTTGGAAAGGTATGTATGTTGGCGACGTTTACGCGAACGGTTGAGTCATGCCCTCATCGGCGTCGTCGTCGTCGTCGCGCGGATAAACCACTTTCTAAATGCATCGCCGTAAATGGCCTACAATGGCTCTATCCGAGCCTCGGCGTAGGATCGTGACTCCGTTTGAAATGCGAGATAAGTAGCCTTTCGCTCGTTTTCCATTCAGATTGTCAAACGCGAGCTCGGTTAAGAAGAAAGCAGATAAGGGAAACGCTAATTGTCGGGGCGACGGTCTAAATGGGGTAAAAATCGTGTAATTTCCCGGTTTCCAGTTTGAAAACGGCGGTCGTTCGATCTCCGGGGAAGGTCGGAGGCTCGTACACGGTTTGAACACGTAACGGCGTTATAACAGGGCGACGGTACGCATCGCAGGCGCGGTGAAAGATGGTCGTGTGCTCGCGAGTGATTCGAATACACGCGTGGGCAGCCAGACATATATCGTGGTTATTTACGTACGCATACACGCGCGGCCGGTACGCGCGTGAGTCACTCATTCATGCCTGGCCGGCCGCGGCCCGCGGGCGTTGCACGATTACGTAACGAGCGCGTGTGTATATACGCTCGTGCGACGGACGGAGAAAGGAAACTTCGGCCGAGGCCGAGAGAGACGCCGGCAACACTCATTTAAATATGATCACAAGCGGACGCTAACGACTTCTAAATTCCCTCGCCACAGCGGAATGAATTAAAAAATACAATTAGTGCAATACAATTAGCGATAGTACGATGTGCTAGAGGTAAAGACTGCCGCTGTCTCTTCATAATTAGTACAAATCCCGAGAGACAGCTATTTTTAGGTCATTGACAAATTGTCACGCATTCAAGTACGATCGAGGAACATGTATGGCGATTTAACGAAGTTTATGGTCACGCGAATAAAAGAATGTTTTTCAAAGACATAAATAGGGCAACTATAATAAAAATTATGAAAACAGAGAGACTGGAGATTACAGGTGAAGAGATCAAATAGCAGATGGAGGTATATTTAGAAGAATGTATCGATTAAGCTGTCGGGTTGTCAGCCCGCGCGTGGCTTTGGGCAATTTTATCACGGCTATCAATAGGTATCAAGAACCAATAATGGTCACACAATGCGCGATATTAAGAGCGAAGCGACCGTTTCGCAAGCTCTCCGATAGACAAGATTCTATTCGGGACAGTCATAACGAAACGATGAATCGGTCGACGCGATCCGAGACAGATTCGACTCTCGCCGGGGAGATAAAAGGATAACAAAGTGGAGGACGTAATGCGACGATCTCCTGTTCGGATTCATCGCGTCCGCGCGAGAAATTACACCTTCCGAGAAAGGCATTAATTCCGCGCTCCGTCACGCTCCACCGATTCATCCCCCAGAACAAATATAGTCTGGATCCGACGCCCCCGTGATTCGCGCGTTTAAGGGGGACGCGTCGAAAAGAACGAACAAGCGGCGACGGGATGGGACGCGGCGGACGTAACCGACTCGAAACGCGCGATGTTTCCGCTCTAATGAGATTCACGCGTCCGCGAATGCGTCGAGCGGACGGATTTTCCTCGCCGAGGGACGCCCGTTAACGGTGAAACTCGCTCGAACGAGCGTCGGTTTTAAAGAACCACCCTTCGCCCATCGGCAGGGAAACGAATCCACAAGTGCTTTGTAATTTGCCGTTTGAAAAATTATAACCGACGGTCTCAGATTCAGGAAAATCTTCCTAACGAACGACGAATTTACCCATTTTCGACGGGGAAACGCGTAACGACGATTCTGATTCTTAATTTCATTTAGTTTAGCCAGAACTTTGCTCGTCTCTGTTATTCTTTCACCGTTCTAACAAGCTGGATTCGTCGACGCTTAGGAGCTTTTGTTATCGCAAACAGCGGAGCGCAAGTTCCGCGAGAGCGTCGGAAACCGCTCGCGCGCCTCGCATAACACGCAGCAGAAGGGCGGAAAGTCACTGTACGCGTGTTTTCCGTGTCCATTATCATACGATTACCGCGGAGGTACATTTGCTTCTACACTCGGAGCAAAGTTCTCCGGAGACAACGGTCTCGCCACCCACGCAGTTCCGCGAAACCCCTTCCGGTCCCATCCGCCGCAGTTCATTGTTTTATAAACGTTTCGTAAGTCTGGTAATTCAAGTGCGAGAGAACCCGTTGACGGCCGATCGAATTATTCCGTTTTAAAAACAATCACGTTAGATTTACTATATATTTCGATGAATTTGTTTGCCCGCTGTTTAATTTGTTTTCATTCGCTTCTGTAATAATGTATTCCACATTGATTGTTCAAAATCAACGTTTTAATTACCGTACTGGTAAACACGTTGCAATATTCAATAGCAAAATTGCCGGTACAGTGTAATAAATTATTTCAGCTGCGATCCAATTCGTAATATCGGACGATAGAACGAAATACAACAGATATACAGTAATTGTCTAATAATTTATTAACGAGATATTATCACGGGCTACTAATACGTTCCTGATTTATTCCCGTCGCGGACGCGATCGAAAGTGCAATTAAGATCGTTGGGGGTCACCGATGACATCGTGGCCTGGGCTATTTTTTTTCCTCCCGCCGCGTCGTCAGATAACACGGCTATCCCGGTTGTTTTCTCGCTGCCTTATCAACTGACCACGACCACCAACAGAACCATTACTAACCGCTAATTTCCTAACTCGTGTCAAGTTCACGGGTTCTCGGTATCGTTCGCGGAAAGCTGGAAAACATCGAGGGGAAAAACAGCAACTCGATCTAACTAGGGAAACCGAGTGAAATGCGATTTCATCATGTTTACGATTTTAGTGCGTGAGATAATTCTTCGGAAAATGAAATGAATCGCGCGTACAAATAGTCGACACGCTACATAACTATAATTATTCAGTAGTTGGAAAATTCCGGTTATTATAAATTGGAAATCGTCGTGCACTTTGCCGCGAAAAACAGAGATTTGTTGTTCGTCAACGATCAAACTGGACGGCAAATTGCATTCGACTCCGCGGTAATTTGTTTCGCGCGGTATTTTCGTTTACGCCGCGAGAGGATTTGTATACTCGTCCGCGGAGTAGTTAAACGGCTCGGGTCAGAAAGTTATCCTAAATGAAACGATCAATCCTCGGTGCCAGTTCGTGGCCGTTATTTTTGGAGCGCGCCGGGACGAGAATAAATCCAATGGAATCCGGCTGGTAAATTAGGAGCAATTAAAGCGGTCGCGAGCTTTTGTCTACAAGATTCCTGCTCGTTTTCATTGAGATACGGGAGCACGCCGGCGCTCGCCGTTACCTAATAAACGCGTGAAACGGACGTACGAGGAGAGAGCCGGATAATCGCTCTTAATTGTTTATTAATTACGCACGCTATTCCAGGCGAGACCGCTTGATTAATCGTCTCGTACTTTTCTATCTCTGTTCTTGCGTCGCACTTGAAACAAACCATAAAACTCGTCCATCGAATAAACGTAAAC
>SMSR01015674.1:160472-186380 GCA_019453355.1 Ceratina japonica | reverse complement strand
TGTCCTTTACTATTTTCCTCGCGATTTCAATGAATACCAAGTTTTCTTAATTTTTTGTTAGACATTCTATAGTAAATTAAGCTCTCTAAAATTCCACAGAAGATAAAGTTCTTTAATCTAATACTAAAAATTGTATACCGTTTCGAAATGTGTACGAATATTTATGGGAGTGACTGTATAATCTGTCAACCAAATTGCTCCCCGAATATTAAGTTAATTATTAATATGATTCCGAACGCAAGTACCTATATTTATTTGGATTTAAGGCTTTCACGGTTATTGTTTATTCTGATAGCATTCATTTTCCGGATTGAAACCGTGTATTTTGACAACTCGTATGGCATATGTGTTGTCAAAATACACGGTTTCAATCCGGAAGATGAATGCTATCAGAACCTATATTTATTTGTTTCATACTTTACGCAAATTGGGAGAAATTATTTAGAACAAGTAAAGGGATGGAATACAAGTAAAGCTACTTGTAATTGTCGTGATGGAAACGTGTCGTAAGCGTGTCATGCACGCGCGCACCTCCTCACAAAATCGGCTCTGAATCATTTATCACGTTGCGACATAAACGACTACGTGTCACGTGCCCCATAAAACGCACCATGGACTGCGCGTACCCTAACAGGCGTTCACGTGGAACCATGGGACCGTCGTAAAGTCACGAAACAAACACGAGGCGAACGTAATGTGTATTTAATAAAAGAAGCGTTTCCGTGTATGCCTCAATTATGAACTCCGGCTTTCACGTAATAGTTAGAGCGCCATAGAGAACTACCTTGAACTCGCGACTTTCTACCTCATTTCTATAGCAGACACGCGTGTCACTATGACACTGTTTTGTGCAAATTATTCTGTTCCTTGTTACTCGTAATTCTTTCCGATTTCGTATAATGTTCGCGCGAAATGTAAAAGAAAGAAGTAGGACGAAACTAAATATCGTTTAGAGTCGATAATTATAATAAAATTTGCAGTCCATATTTTCTGCACTCGTGCTGGACGCAGAATATTCACACGGGGAATGAGTAAACAAATATCGAGCGGTGCCTACTGTCAGGATTTATTTCGCGGAAACAATGCGGCCGATAAAATAATAGCATTATACGGCCGGTAAACGCGATCAACGAAATTTCTTCCCGGTCGGACGAGGGTTTCTGCTCGCCGGTCCGCGTATACGCCACAATGCTGTTACTTAATAAAATTGCGCGTGGCACCGAGCGCCGGGGAAACGAGTTAATTTGAATCAGGCATCGGACAATCGGCTGTGTTCGAAATCCTCGTTAACGCGGCGTAACAATAACATAATGCCAGCCTATTCGTCGCGCCTATTAATTCACTTTGAAACGAAACGAGCCGTGAGCTTTTCTCCGACGCAGCCCTCTCTCTCTCTCTCTTTCTCTCTCTCTGCCCCTCCGCCGTCCCCTGCCATTCAAACTGAACCGTTCTCTCATAAAATCCCGTTCTCGATAATGCGTAATACAGACGAAACTCTAGACGAATCCATGTAGAGAACATTATTAAAAAGTGTTATTAAAATCACCGACCTTTCGACGATTCGTCGGGGAAAACTCGATAGTAAGTTCTAAAAAAAGGATCGTGCTCTCCATTCATTTGTAAAAAGTCAGAAGTGAACCGAATGTAATGTATGTACATGTCGGAGATTCTATATCTGAAATACTAGAGGTCAATTTTAAGTTCACGTTACTATTGAAACGGATCGAATGAATACACGTGGAAGCACGGAAATAGCGATGGAACCTTGCGCGGTTAAATACGTCGACTTTGACGCGACTTATTTTCAGGACAGCATTGATCATTGCTGAAATAGAAACGCTACGCGACACGATTCTATTTCCACGTCGTTATCGATATCGATACTACGTACCGACGAAGGTAATAACGAAACTACCCCGTCCAGATCGAGCCTAGTCCGTTGCCGTAGAAATGCTGGAAATCTTATCTTCTTACAAATTTAATTGCGACCACTTTCAATTCTAATTAAGAGTACTGTTAACCCAGTGACATAATAATAATAGATTTATTTACGGGCTAGGAAACCCTTTAAAATACATTAATATTTGTATGTACAAGCAGTATATTTATATCGAAGAGAAGTGTTCCCGAAGCTTACGTCTAATGGCATGGGTGGTATCATTGAAAATGTCAAACAGGTGAATAATAAAGCCTNCCGTAGAAATGCTGGAAATCTTATCTTCTTACAAATTTAATTGCGACCATTTTCAATTCTAATTAAGAGTACTGTTAACCCAGTGACATAATAATAATAGATTTATTTACGGGCTAGGAAGCCCTTTAAAATACATTAATATTTGTATGTACAAGCAGTATATTTATATCGAAGAGAAGTGTTCCCGAAGCTTACGTCTAATGGCATGGGTGGTATCATTGAAAATGTCAAACAGGTGAATAATAAAGCCTATATGAATATGAAGAAACCCGACATGACTGATTTTGATTTTTGGACGACCCTTCGTCTCGAGTGACGCGTCGGACCCGTCACGGTGAGTCAGTGGCAAATTATACATACAATGGGCTGCGCCGAGGAGAAACATTTTAAATCAAATCGCACGTCAAAGGGTCAGAGGGGGTTTCGTAATCAAAGAAACTGCTTCCGAGCCGGGAACGCGTCATGCGTTGGACNAGGTGCCGGGGTCCAATGAACCAAGGGACGCCGTGTCAGTACCCCCACCGGAATACCCGATTTTTCTGACACGAGCGTAAGGAGAGAGAAATCGCGAGCGCCCACGCTCGATACCAATTAGCCTATTCGATTTTACGACTGTTCCGATCCGTAAACAAATAAATATTCTCACTATATTCGCAATAATTNGAGGAGAAACATTTTAAATCAAATCGCACGTCAAAGGGTCAGAGGGGGTTTCGTAATCAAAGAAACTGCTTCCGAGCCGGGAACGCGTCATGCGTTGGACGAAGAAGGGAAAAACGCGGTCGTAAATTATCGATACGATCGTTTGATTCCCATATGGCGCGAAACTCGAGTGGCGGCAATGGGTTAAAAGCGGTAACTTTCCAATTTTCATGCGGCCCGAACCAGACCGGCACGACCGTTTCCGCTATCCTTCGATCTATCCCACACGCTGCGAGACACGTCGTCATCGCCGCATCGTGGAATTCTGGCCGACAACCCCTCGAGGGCCGTGTGTACGCGCGTCGATTCCCATTTCCCTCCGTGGATTCGTCATCGGGGATAGGAAAAAAAATTTGTCAGATAAGAGGGAGAAAGGGGAAAGCCGAGTGGAAAAAGGAGAGATATCCAAGGCAGCTGGTCGTCGACGTTCGAAATTCGAACGTTTCGACGCGTGAGAAATGTTCCACAGAAGACACCGTCGACGCAACGAGAATGTATCCATAATTCGACTAGTTGAAGAACATTCTTTCTGGTACATAATTAAGGATCTGATAATGAAACTATTATCTGCGACAACTAGAACAAGAAATAGCTAAGTTAAAAGTGCATCCAAAACAATTATCCCACAATGCTCTTTAAGGAGGTTCATCCGGTTAAGGAATTAACAGATAGATCTCCAACAAAAAATTTGATAGTCTATAACAGTATACCAGGATACCTCAAAATAATTTTGAAGTCATTTGGATACCTTAATGATGAGATATTAATATAAATATTTTTTAGAATTTTACATATAGTCATATGGAAAAGAGTGATTTCCCAGACTTCTATCGCTAATTTATTAGGTGTTGACAGACAGTTTTGAATGAAACTTATGTCATATTAAAGAGAAACATTTAACGAATATTTTAATTGCAAATTTAGGTAGATTGGGTGACTATGAATCGAGAAATATATAAACACAACAAACGAAATCTGCATCTTTCAGCAATAGATAACCTCCGTTATTAACATGTACGCTAGTCAAGCAAGCTCCCCTTTTCTATGACTTGCATTTGACCTGCTATGTACCAGATGAACCTCCTTAATTAAAACGATTTGCTTGACCATCCATGTAAAAAAAATACGAAATAGGGAGAACGATTTAGGTTCGAGGTGGACGGTGTACGTAGAGAGAATCGCGATTCAGACGGAAAGGAGAGGGAACGGTGCGGAACGCGGAGCGGAGAAAAGAAAGAGCTCTCTCTGACGAAAGGTGGACCGATGCGGGTGAACGATAAAACCGTTCGGTTGAATGCCGGGTTCGGGGGCGGCCACGACCGCCATTATTATCGTTTCTCTCGTCGCGGTGTGCCGGTAAATATCGCGGCACGTAACGCTGTACACGAGTACGTAGAAGCTTGTAGCCGGGCCGGCCACGAATATGCACCCGGGGTCCGGTGCACAATGCATCTCGCCGAGGACAGAGATGCCGACTTCGAGATAGGCAAATGCAAGGTGCCGGGGTCCAATGAACCAAGGGACGCCGTGTCAGTACCCCCACCCGAATACCCGATTTTTCTGACACGAGCGTAAGGAGAGAGAAACCGCGAGCGCCCACGCTCGACGCCAATTAGCCTATTCGATTTTACGACTGTCCCGATCCGTAAACAAATAAATATTCTCACTATATTCGCAATAATTTCTCAACTGGCATAAACACGACTCTGAAGTCTCTGGCACGCGTGCGTTTCGTAACGATTCATTAATTTCAAGAATCGATTCATTCATTTATTTTAAGGAGGTTCATCTGGTACGTAGCAAGTCAAATGCAAGTTATAGAAAAGGGGAGCTTGATTTGACTAGCATACATGTTAATAACGGAGGTTATTTACTCTAAAGATGCAGATTTCGTTTGTTGTGTTAAATTTAATTTAATTTAATTTCTTTATTAAACGGACATGAGTCCATTATGACACTAGTATAACAAAAAAAACAAAAATTTTAGAAAAACTAACAATAAAATATATAGGCCCGAATAACAGGAAAATAAGGAGACACACAAAATTAACATAAATAAAATGAATTAAATTCAACTATCACAGACACTGCGGGGACAACGGTGCCAAAGCCATATTTATATATTTCTCGATTCATAGTCACCCAATCTACCTAAATTTGCAATTAAAATATTCGTTAAATGTTTCTCTTTAATATGACATAAGTTTCATTCAAAACTGTCTGTCAATACCTAATAAATTAGCGATAGAAGTCTAGGAAATCACTCTTTTCCATTTGACTACACGTAAAATTGTCAAAAATATTTATATCAATATCTCATTATTAAGGTATCCAAATGACTTCAAAATTATTTTGAGGTATCCTGGTATACTGTTATAGACTATCAAATTTTTTTTTTGAGATTTATCTGTTAATTCCTTAACCGGATGAACCTCCTTAAAGACTAGATTTGATGAGAAGGCAATACATATCGATATTTCTTGTACTTTGTTTCATGCAAAGTGAAAATGGTATTAAAATATTCTTGCTATTCCTGGAGCGAGCTGCTCATAAAATCTTTGTTAAGATACATGTAGGCAGAATGGTTTACTCTCTCTCTTAAATGGATAAAGGTAAGGCGTAGCCGGTAGGATCGTGGGCAGACGTAAAACTTGTCATCCGTTTGAAACGACGAAACGCTTGGGAAACGATCGCACCACGTGGGAGAAGCATACCTGCGGCACCGAGCCAGCTTTTCCGATCTCTCGTTGTCCGAATGAAAAATCGACCGCTACGCATAAGGCATAATCGAAGCTACCGGCGGGAGTTACTATGTTACGACGGAAAGAGAGAAACGGATCGTCGCGACAATGTCACCGGAAATTGACGTTTCCATTGCATAATGGCGGACTTCCGCTTCCTCGCGAGGAATGACTCCGTCCGGTTTG
Organism: Ceratina japonica; assembly: GCA_019453355.1. Lineage (NCBI taxonomy): Eukaryota > Metazoa > Arthropoda > Insecta > Hymenoptera > Apidae > Ceratina > Ceratina japonica. The sequence continues at coordinate 180,557 of SMSR01015674.1, read as the reverse complement.
TCACTTTTATAATGGCCTTTAAAAACATGAATGGCGAGCCGGAGCCGCAGTCGTCGCTGCGAGTACGCGACTGCGACGTTCCAACAGACGTGTGTAAATAGCCACCGACGCGTTCATAATCTACATTTACTTTCTACAATTAATATAGAAACAAACGTAAATTAATTAATACAAATATAAAAACATAAAGCTTCAGGCAGTACGTAATTCTTTTGTAAATATAACAAGTTCTTGTGTTGAAAATTATAACAAGTTCTTGTGTTGAGTTCCATGAATTATTATTTCATCCTTCGAACCGAGTTTCAAGGAATTCTAAACATTAATTTTCGAGAAAATTACGATCATATCGAAATTACGATTGAATCACGTCGATATCGCTGAGGATGAGGGATACGACAAAAAAATGAATTTCGTTTTAGACAGACGCATCATCTGAAAGATCTACATTTTGGTGTGATGCAATCTTAATGCATCCGGATACCGGTACACGCGACTATCTGCCGGTCGACCCGAACCGTCCACCGGACCGAGACGCATCGGTCAGGAGAACTTCCGCGTGGGCGATCGAGCGCGGCGCGTGGGAAACGTTTTTCGAGGAAAATCGAGGTCGAGCCCCTCCGGGGAAAAGCCGAATCGATACTAACTTTGAATTCGACTATAAAGAGCCCGTATGCGAAGTACACTCCATAGAATGGAATTCACAATTCTCACAATCTGTTCACACGGAAAACCATCGCTGTCGTTCTTTATTTTCCATTTCGGGATTCTGCTAAACCCTTTCGCTCTTTACGTCGAGTGGACTCATCGTGGAAAAAATGTTTTTCACGACAACTCCACTCGACGCTTAATGCAAAAATTGTATTCGTTACCAAATGCAAAATTCAAGTAAACGGCATATTTCAGAGCATGTTTTAGAATGAAAAAGGTTCATTCATTGCATTGTTTATGCGCGAGTTTGATAAAACAATGACTTGACATAAAATAACTTCTAATTTAGCGAGTATACTATAATTTACGAGACCGCTAAGAAATGATCAATGTAAACAAGTATATGGTTAAACACAGTACCTCGTCAGATGATCCTAAGTAACTTCGCGACGGGATGACGCAGAAAATGTATAAAATCCATGTGAAATCGTCCATCTGCCTTTTTTCCCGGTGCACACCGTTTAAAAGTCACTTACGAGTCGTATGTTAGTAAAATGGTGGCCGTGTGGCTTCTATCCGTATCGCACGATCTCGTGGACAATATGCGGGCGAGGAGTCGAACAAACAATATCGCGACCCCTCGGTGTAAAACGGCAATTATTTTTCAAATCGTTCGATCTCCGGATACGAAGGGTCGCTTCACAAAGAGAATCGAGTGTCCAAATTGTCGGACAATAGGTGAATCACGTACAAAGCGGACGGAATGCGACGGGAGCGATTTGTACACGGGCTACGTACTACCTACGAATACACACGAAATCGTACAAACATTTGGGGCGTTATAGCCTAATACAGGGAGAGTCAGATGAACGACGGATAAACAGAACTTGATCTTATTATTAGCCAAACTGTTCACATGAGACTATTAATAAAAACTGCTACAACTATATAAAAGATAGACTAGATTAGATTGGATTTTTAGATGATTCATGTGATTAGTAAAAATTGCCAACACCAGAGAGGAGGCTATATTGTTTAAATTTATTTATTTCACGGGTCAATTGGCCCTTTACAAGTGCAGTGAGAATAAAAGAGCAGATAAAAGAAAAAGAAAAAAAAAAATGTTGGGGCGAACATGTAGGGCATTGTTAACTTAACGTAGGGAGAGTTCGATGAATGAGTTACATAAAGAACTCGATTTCATAATCAGCCAGGCATAATTCGGCTAATAAAAAATGGTAGGTCGGGAGGTTTTACAGATGTTTGATGTGACGGAGTGAAATGTGTTGTAAGTACGGTGCAAACTGGACGATGGAAAGGAGTTAAGAGCTGGTCGTTCAGGCGATTGGTTCGTGCTCGACGCGAGATAAATTGAGGCGAGCGGGAGGCATCTTCCAGACTGGGTGGCGTGACGGTTTTCAGGGTGTCACAACCGAGCGAGAGCCATTCATAGGCGGTCGTGCCGCCTCAAGTGATACACAAAAGCGAGCCGCCCGTCGACTATCCACTACCGGTCACTCATAATAAGGAAGTACTAACAATGCTAGGAACTTTTTTTCGTCACCGCCACGCCACGCCGGTTCTCAAGCTGTTGCTTTCCTGCCTCTTTGTTCGGCTCTCGGCGTCTCTCTCTCCTGACTCGCGGCCGTTTAACCGACCAGCCGCGACGCCCGACGACCGATCTCGTAGAGAAATTCCCGGAGAAAGTGGTCGTTAACGGTTTTTTCTCACGGCCGCCGCAAAATCGCGGTTCGTAAAAAGACGGAACTATCGATCCGCTCGGAGGGACAATTAAATCCGCGATAAGCGCGCTTTTGGAACGCGAGCGTGGGTGGAGGATCGAAGAACGATAGGAGAAAGTCGTGAAATAGATGGTTCGGGCAATTGACGATTTATCACGAGAACTCGCTATCGGTTCCGATTTCGTTGTTTTGTTATAAACGATTACGTCGGTGCGAATGAAAAAGAATTTTCTGGATTTAAGTCCGGGATAGTTGGCTGTGAATGGAGCCTTACGAAGAGCCAGAGGAGAACGCTGTGTGTGGTGCGACGCATTCCTGCACCGCGTTCTCCTTTTTCTCTTTCTCCTCTCGCTCTTTTTCGATGTTTTTCACTCCCTCGGACCCACCAACGACCCAAACCTTTTCCGTTGGCGGGAACGCGCGCGCCCGGACCCACGCTGGAAGAGGGAAAGAGAGGCAGAGCGAGGCCGCGGCACCGGGAGGGCCTGTCCAAAGGCACGGCGATTTTATTTGTTTCTTTTCGGTCCGGCGAGGGATTCCTGGAACAGGCTGCTCCGTGCTGGACCCCACCGGGTCTCGGCAATGTTTCAATTAGGGATTCCACCGACCAGGGAAGGGATAAAGAGGAAGACTGTTTTGTATATAGGCCCTCGAAAGAGGATCCTCTTCCTATCTTCGGATTTAACCGTTCACTGCGACGGTTAGCTCGAGTTCAAATCCGAAACTGATGCCGATACCGTCAGTAGAAGGCGACTCTGTCCAGGATCATTCAAAACAATCCCTGGAATCTCGTTTTTCATTTGGGATCATCGAGATTTAACAAACAGAATTTGTAAGCAATTAAAGAAATTTACTAATTTCATTTAAATGAGAATAAAGACATTCGCACGATGAAAATCAATGTCATTCTTCTATATCTTTTAAAACCAATAACTTTGTTCTCCAAAAATATAAACCAAGGCAAAATTCATTTCTAATAACTCTACTTATTCCACCTTTAAAATTGAAGTCGATTTTACTTGATCTTTGGAGGATCTCAAACACCACTAAGTAATCATTAAGAAACTACTAGCGAACGTCTCGAATCACTCTGAATCCTCGACGATCTGCGGTGCATTTCGAGGACGCCCTTGTTCCGGGGCTTGTCCAAGTTTTTACCAATGTCCAAACAGCGGATCGTGCAAACAGGCTTCTTGGCTACTACTCGTTTTGGCAATAGCCGCAGAACAGGGCTGTTTGCCGGGGCCCGAGAACGGCCTCGGCCGGTACACAAAGGTGTCAGGCGACCGATAGGGGCCAACCGCGAGATCAAAGCTCGTTACGAACACGGACCAGCGACGAACAGCCGCTCTCTCGGTCGAGAGGCGGGAGAGAGGGCTCGTCGTCGTCGTCGTCGTCGTCCCCGATACAAGCGGACTCTCGCTACGACCGGATTGTGTTCCGGCGCGAAACGCCGGTCCAGCTCGCGTATCTGGCTCGTCCAGTCCGGTGGCCGGTTCACGAAAGGCCCCGGACAAGCGCAATCTTCCATCGTGCATATTCACGCCTCTCCCGGCCGCTCCTCCGGGAGCGCCGCGCATTGTTTCCGGTCTCCAGCGGCCGCCAGAGATCATTTCGTCGAGTCGGATAATGCCCGGGAACAGCGGCACTACGAACGGGTACCCGGTGTGTTTCTATGTACTCGGCTCGTCGATTCGCGAGATACTCTCGTATTTGGACGCACGGAAAGTAACTGGGGGGGTTGCGTCGAGTACACGAATTTAACCCCTTCCCGCACCATTTAGCTCGGGAAACTTCGAGCCTTGCTCATTCTTAAGTAGTTTTCCTCCGTTTTTTATATGTACAATAAACTGTGCACATTCTGGGTGGACATGAGATTACAAACACGAGTCTGATTTGTGATACACATCGCGAAAAAAAAATGAAAAGATCATGATGTTTAACTTTTTTGTTGGAGGCTCTAGCAAAAATTTAAAACATCCCGTTTGTAGATCTAAATGTGTTATATGAATGAGTAAAGTTTCATAAAAATTCATGAAACCGTAAAAGAGTTAGACATAACGAAACATATAAAAATTCGCCAATTTATCCCAGTCGTAGATTGAAAATCGTGGAGAACTGCGATTTTTTTAATTTCTAATCGCTTATAGCGCCTAGCAATATTGATCGATTTTGATGAAACTTTGTACATGCATATAACTTACTTCGATCTGCAAACGAGACACTTCCAATTTTTATTACAGACCCTAATAAAAACGTTAAAAACCGTGTCCTTTACTATTTTCCTCGCGATTTCAATGAATACCAAGTTTTTTTAATTTTTTGTTAGACATTCTATAGTAAATTAAGCTCTCTAAAATTCCACAGAAGATAAAGTTCTTTAATCTAATACTAAAAATTGTATACCGTTTCGAAATGTGTACGAATATTTATGGGAGTGACTGTATATCTAGTACAAAATTATAATCACGAGTCAGACTCGTTAAAGTACGGCAAGGGGTTAACGAGGGATTTCATTTCAATTGCAGCTTTGATCATTACCATACGACGAGCTCAGGATTGAACGAAGGTGAAGGAAAATCGGGGGTGGACAGGGAAAAAAGGATTTCGTCCAGGTCGATTCGATTCAGATCGGAATCAGGAAACGTTGATACACGCGCGAGGGGGTCATCGAGCAAGCGAACAATGGCAATGGCTGCATCGGCGCGGAATGGGCCATTATTTCGAGCGGAATCGGAGTGGGGATCTTTCGGGCTTAGGGCCAGATGAACATCGACGCCAGGAATGATCCGAGGACCGCTGGCTGCCGCCGCCGCCGTCGCGCTGCGGCTACGCTTACGCCCTCCGCGCGATAAGGATCAAGGTATCCTGGACCACGGGACGAGCCTTCACGGTGTTACCCGAGAGCTCTTCGATGAGCTCTTCGGGGACCTCGCCGCTGATCCACCGAGATTCTCCTCTCGTTTCGGGATTCTCAAGCCGAAACAAGGTGTACGCCGGATTTCGTTTTCAATCTCTCGCCTTTGTAATCGAATTGAAATAGACTTCGCACGGCTCGACTATCGGCATTCTCTTCTGCCGTATTAAAACGAGATCTACGTATCTCTCGAATTCTCGGCGAACGATCGTAGAAACTCGGAAGCAGGACTCGCTTCGACAAAGAAACTAATCGTTCTTGGAAACACTTTTTATTTAATTATGTGAACATTATTCGTCCGTTTGACCTTCGGGGTCCCGTTATCGGAGCTCCTGCGGGTCGTAAATCTCGAAGGACCCCGGGCCGATTCTTCAAAGCGATCGAGCGTCCGGAGGGGGTTGGGGCGCGACGCGAGGGTCGCATCGATAGCAGCCGGGCAATCCTAAAAGTCACTTTGTATGTAGCGGCTCGACAGAAAGGCTCCGGGGTCGCACACAATTTCCCCGATGCACGCGGGAGGGAAACGGGAGGTTGTCCGCGTGTATCGCGCGTTTCACTGTGAACTGAGAGATGGACCCTCCGATGCAACCCCGGCCGTTTCAGAAGTTTCGTGCCCGACGCGACGGAGATGGATGAGCCGATAACGGAACGATCCCCGAAGAAATCCGCCGATTCGAGACACCGATATCTCGGTCGATCGGTGACCGGTCACGTTTCGCCTTGACGGCGGGATCCTACTACCGGTGTGTCCATTCAGAATCCGGCGACGACGCCTGTCGGATGGAAATTCGTCCGTCCGAGTAATAGGAGATACTTCCCGTTCTTTCCCCGCCAATAGAATACGTATTTTCTTATCTGCAGCTCAGGGTAATCTGCATCACGGTGGACGACGTCGGATACAACGAAAAATCGGTTCGCCATGGAGAGAGAAGAACGGTTCGCGTAATAAGGGAGTTTAAATTGTGCGGTTGAAATTCTTTAGCCGGGCAATCTTACGATAACGTTTCTCGATTTCGTCAATAAAATCACGTCCAGGTTCGAGAGGGAGAGGGTATGAAGTCTGCTTCTATGTATATACATATATAGGGCAACGTTTTCACCGTGGACCCAANTGGAGAGAGAAGAACGGTTCGCGTAATAAGGGAGTTTAAATTGTGCGGTAGAAATTCTTTAGCCGGGCAATCTTACGATAACGTTTCTCGATTTCGTCAATAAAATCACGTCCAGGTTCGAGAGGGAGAAGGTATGAAGTCTGCTTCTACGTATATACATATATAGGGCAACGTTGGACCCGAACGCGTCGCTATCGCGTTCAAGTTATCGCGGCAGACGGAATTCTTACATGTTTACGCCCGAGGAAAACCCCGTGAGAGGCAGACTTCAGTTTCCACGAGAGTTATCGCGTCGTCCACAATGTTATCTACTTCTCGCCTGACCTATTCATAATAGCTGTGTGTATACGTGTTCGCGTGAATGGTATCCTACCCGGCAACCATTCCGTCCGTTTTATTCCCGTTCTTTCCGTTTTCGATGATAGCGCGGAACACGGAATAAGAGGTATTGCGGCACAATTAGTAGAAATTGTACGAGAATTTGAATCGTCGAGCGGCGTCTCTGGAATTGCATCGAATCGGCGGCGATAAGAATGAGCCAGCCAGTTAGAACAACGAACTGGGACGCGTTTTGAAACGGTATCTGGGAACGTTAATGTAACTTTGCGGTAGAATAGTTCTCCTCGGGGAAAACGCGCGCACGCCGCCTATTATTTTCAGCTTATCGCGACGACCCCTGCGTCCCGTTTGACGTGTTCCGCGTAAATATTATCTCCTCCTCCTTCAAATAAGAAATTCGTTCGCTCCGATGTTAGTCACAATCCGTACACAGGAACCGTACCGGGAACTTTCTGAATTTATCTTTAAATACGTTTAATAACTGAAATTACGCTCAGCCGTGCTATTTTCAAAGACGTTTCAACGTACCGGCTGCGCAACGCGTGGAAAGAAAAACAATCGTCGGGGCATTAAAAAATTTAGCCCTGGAAACGACGACAATTAGTACCGGCAATAGTCATTTTCGTACGACCAGCGTTGGAAATTAAAACTGTCCACGCGCGACGCGTGAAAAAAGAAGCAAACGCGAGGGACTTTGAAGATGCGCCGCGTTTCGCGGGCCTGATTCACCGAGGCCGCCAACAAATTTGCCCGCGTACAATAATAACAATTAGACGCGTCGCTGGGCTCGTTATACCGTAGCGCAGGAGATTAAGCTAAATCCCGAGTACTCGTCTCTGCCGGAGAAGGCAATATTGCGGGCAACTTGTTCGCGTACACCCGGCCTCCGTCTTTCCCTCTCGCTCGCGCTTGTTCCCGCCTCGCGTATTCTTGCCTACGCCGTCCCTGCTCCTCTCTCTCTCTCTCACTCTCTGTTCCGTAGCTGCTCGTTACCTAAGCATTAACAAATGGCTCTTCCTTCCTTTCGGCCCAAGGCTGTTCCAGGTCGGCAGCCATGTTTTACGCGGTGCGAAGCGGCAACGCGTGTTCCACTCGTTTTCACGGCACCATACCTGAGGACAATGGTCGGCCAAGAGCTCGGAAATCCCTTGGACGGGGATGCATTTTTGGCAATTTCACGGAACGCTATAATTCGCCGCGTAAATCATTGGAAGAGAGAGAGAGAGAGTTTACGAGACGCGCAGAAAGAACTTAGAACTTTGGCTAGTAGTAAACTTGATTAGTCATTAACTTGCGCTAAACGTCGATACACTTGTTACATTGTCCGTAAACACTGATTAGCAGTTTCTCTATCTTTGCCGAGTCACTCGTAAGATAAGATTGTGTACACGCGATCATNAGAGAGAGAGAGAGAGAGAGAGTTTACGAGACGCGCAGAAAGAACTTAGAACTTTGGCTAGTAGTAAACTTGATTAGTCATTAATTTGCGCTAAACGTCGATACACTTGTTACATTGTCCGTAAACACTGATTAGCAGTTTCTGTATCTTTGCCGAGTCACTCGTAAGATAAGATTGTGTACACGCGATCGTGACTGCGAATATATGGGTTACATTGTAAGAGTTATTTCTGTCGAACTGAATTTTTCATTCGTTCTGATCGATTCTACTGCGAAATGAATTCTGACTCGCGCGGTTGTGGACGGTTTGAAACGGGATCAGGTGAAAAATTGGCCCCGGCTTCGTCGGACGTCGAGTCGGTCATAGGGACTGCTGGGCGAAAGCAGTTCACGAGCCCTCGGGTTTAATACTTCCTCCGTTGCGCCTCGTACGAGCCATACGAGCGCGCGCGTTGCTTATCGTTGTCGGCTTTCATCGAACTACTGCATCATGCAAATTGAGCAATTCCGTCCGTGCTCCGTACACCGATTATTCGCAGTAAACTTCCGTCGACGCTCCGTAACGGCCAGGCTACGCTTCGGGGGAAAAAAAATGACTTCCGTTCAAAAACACTGCAACAACTCTGCCGGAGAATGATATCGCCGTATACACGGAAAATGAGAGTCAGCCGGGTTCGTTGCACATTCGTTAACGTTCTACAAATTTCTCTCAACAAACTTTACATTCCGCTCGGAGATAAAAAAAGAAGAAACAAGGTTCAGACGCGGAGAACGAAAATTCTATGGGGCGTTTCTCTTTGTAGTTGTCGCGATGTTTCTCGGGCAAACGTTAATTGCGATCGTAAGGAAATATTAGGAGCGTATGGGGAACGGCGCGGTTGATTTATATCTACATTTGCGGATACAATCGTGCGTATGATGGAGGAAATTGAGCGGACGGAGCAAATGGGACGCGTTAAATATTCCAAACAGAAGACGTATATAGAAATCTCATCGGGTATCCGGATGGATCGCCGGTCTCGCGAGGGAGAGACACAATGAAAGCATAACAAATTGGTCCATTTTCCCCTAGGCAAGTTTCTGAGCAGTTTTCCTGCCATTACTCCGTATTTCTGACGGTACAATCATTTTCCCGTGCGATCTGCCACCGACGATCTTCCGGTTCGACGAGCTCGCATTGTCAAGTGCAATAGACATTAGCTGATAATTTTGTTCAAGGACGATCGTGTGACCTGAAGAGATTCTAATATTTCTTGTACGAAGCCGATGTTCGTACCAATTTTGCAGCCAGGCATGAAGTTCTTCAGGGGAAATCGTATTGAAACCCGAGAAGAGATTGGTTTGTTTTAAGAAACAGATAAGAACGAAGACGTTCAGACAAGAGGATGAGCGCGAATAAAGATACTCAAGTAGACGGCAAGGTAGGCGAACGAACGGTGGCGCACGGTGTTGGACTGACTAACGAGCCGGAAACCGGAAGTTACCGAGTAGGAATCGCGTTTAACGGACGGTCCCCGAAGTTATCCAAGCGGTCCGACTTCCGTTCGCCGCGCGAGACACCTTCCGTCCCTCTTTTCCAGACGTCGAGCCTCTTCTTCGGGCCTGACCACTCGCCGTCGCCGCCGCCACGATCGCACGCCGCACCGCCGCGCCGGAAACCGGAAGCCCGTCTATATGCATTCGCGATTACCAGTCTCCGCGCGCACACGCTCGGCTAAATTAATACTTGCACGTTCTCTCTCTCCCGTGCCTGCACCTTCGAGATCGAGCGGCCCGACCATTTTTCATTCTTCGCCCTCCTTCCCGACTTTTTTTCAATCTTATCGCGTTCCGCGGCCCGACGATCGACCGTCCTGCTTACTTCCGATCCCCCTCCTCCACCTCCCCCCGTCGGATAATTAATCCGGTTTCCGCTGCGAGCGAGCACCCTCGTCGTTGCGTGTTTCAATCGAGTTACCTCGGAAGCATCGACGATACTCCCTTCGGTGTTAATTCGTAGCTATCGTCTCGCCGAAGATACGCGAACGCAGTGTTTCGGGGAGACGTTTGATCGTATCGGGGACGCGTCGGTAAACGGGAGCGAGGCGGTTCACCCGAGCCAGACGACTCGCGTCGCAATACGTTATTGAGATTTCGTTCGCGATCTTCGAGGATCTCGACGCGACCTTGGCNGCGAGCGAGCACCCTCGTCGTTGCGTGTTTCAATCGAGTTACCTCGGAAGCATCGACGATACTCCCTTCGGTGTTAATTCGTAGCTATCGTCTCGCCGAAGATACGCGAACGCAGTGTTTCGGGGAGACGTTTGATCGTATCGGGGACGCGTCGGTAAACGGGAGCGAGGCGGTTCACCCGAGCCAGACGACTCGCGTCGCAATACGTTATTGAGATTTCGTTCGCGATCTTCGAGGATCTCGACGCGACCTTGGCTCGAGGATCTGGGTTAGATTCAGCTGCATCTCGTAACGTTCGCGCGCGTCGCAGTTGTTTACGAGCTCTCGAGATATGTATGTACGTGATAACGCGTTGAGATTCCGCTCGATTCGTCTATTCGGTGTTCCGAGAAGAGGCGGCGACGCGACGACGCGGTATCGAGGACGCGGGGCACGACTCTCGCGTGCCGGATAACGGCGACACGAGGAGGAATTGTTCTCGCATTCGGCGCACGTATTCTAAAGTTTCGCGTACGTTAATTACCAGGAAAAAAAAAAGGCGTAATAAATTCGGAACTGGGGGCATATTTTTAAACGAAACGAAACAAGCAATGGTAATTAGACGGTATAAAGTCGGGCGATCGCGCCGAAAGCAATTCCGCGCGCCTATCAATTTTCTCTTCCGGCTGATTTGAAAGAAGCCGTGGTCGTCGCGTTTAATTACGGAAATTCGGTGTTTACGTTAACGATAAATTCTCGTACGGGCGAAGTGAACCGGCGTTTCGCCACCGTAAATATCCATCGTCCACCTGTGTGCGTGCGAAGATCATGAATCTTCGCGCGATGCCCGCGGAACTGTTTAATTACGACGAGCGTTGAGGAGATCCGCGCCGAATTCGACTCGTTCGTTCGTTGCCCGCGCGAATACCGAATATCGCATTTGCGTACGCGACGACACGCACGCGTCGCGACGATTCCTGAGCCAGCTAGACGGAGAAGCGAACGAGAGGTGAATGAGAAAATTGATTTATTGGCCTGAGACCGAGCTGACTGGTAATTGAAGAAGACGACCGAGCAACAATAGGTTAACGGCGCGGACGCGGAACAGCGCAAATGGTAACAATTGTGTTTGAACGAAGACCGTCCCCATAACCGCTGGAAAGCATGGATCTGATCCTCATTAAAAATAATCCCCGCTATTGAACTACGAAATGAATTATTGAAAACGCTATTGATTTCTTATTATTCAGATTAAAGAATTACATCTGAAGATCGATGTTAAAACAATTTGTAACGCGTTGAGAATTAAAGCTTAATTCTATTTGTACTTTTTACTAATATTCAGTCATTGAAAAGACATGGAATTGTGTAGAAGCTAATTTTTGCAAAGGCACGACGTCGTCATAAGTTTTCACGGGGCGGTGAATATTGGCAAAGATTTTCAAGCACGGCGGATCAAAAGGGATGATCGCAAACCGTTGTCGAAGGCCCGATATCATTAACAGAGGTCAAGATCCCGTGTAACAAAATCTGTCGAAACGAGCGGGCTCATACCGGTTCTCGATTGATCGACGTGGCGTGTTTGAGTCTCCGGGGCGAAGCAGGGGAAAATAGGGCGAACGTTCGATGGCAAAGGAGCAGGTAGGACGATCGAATTCAATACGTACTTACGACTCGGACACCGGGATCGATGGCCACGCGTCATCTCGCCGGAATCGAGTAGCGTTCGACATAGAGATTTGGCCAGAGGCGGCCGGGAAGACGAACCCGGGGCTAGCGAAACGTTCAGAAGATTTCTGGTCACGTATGTACGTACGTACTCGGTACCTGGCGTCGCAAACACACGGTCACGGTTTCGAAAGCGATCTAGTACGATCCAGAACAATGCCAGCCGAGAGATAATAATTCGGCCGGACTTCACCGATTCGACCCTTTCGGTTTTTTTTTAACAGTTCGAATATTACTGTTATCTATAATAATAAATACGTATGTCTATAAGAATGCAAGAGATTTATACAGTTGTGACATTCTATTGAGACAAAAAGAAAACTGTATTGTATAGTTTCATGAACTCCTTCCAACTCCTTCTTCTTGATAAGTTCAAGTTAATCACATTCTTTTGATACTAATCGATTATTCTAGTATTACTCTTATTTTGTTGTTTAATGTGAATGTTCTCCCTAACTACACACACACACGAATTTTTGTTAAACACGTTAAGACAGTGTCCTCTTCATGTTCCAATAAAACTCATTTAATTATTCTTTGCACAACTACGCGTGGACCTCAATCATTAAAATAACAACAATTATTATTATTATTATTATGATAATCATGTTAGACGACAGAAGATTATTATTACTATTACTATTATTATTATTGAGACAAAAAGAAAACTGTGTAGTTTCATGAACTCCTTCTTCTCGATAAGTTCAAGTTAATCACATTCTTTTGATACTAGTCGATTATTCTAGTTGTTTTGTTGTTCAATGTGAATGTTCTCCCTAACTACCTACACACACGAATTTTTGTTAAACACGTTAAGACGGTGTCCTCTTCATGTTCCAATAAAACTCATTTAATTATTCTTTGCACAACTACGCGTGGACCTCAATCATTAAAATAACAACACACTCGTTTTTAAGCCTGTTGATAAATTGCGATTTTGTACAAAGCACAGAGTGCCATCGAACTTGTTAAACGTACTGGACAGGAAATAAAATCGATGGAAGTATCGTTACCAATTAGGAGACGAAGGAAACGTTCTTCCCGCGCAGCCCTAAAGGGGATCTCTTAAGTATTTACACCGGTCGGCTAACAATGTTACCTATTATCCCGGCTAGTTTCTTATCCAGTGGGTCATCACCGTCCTCCCTTTCTTCGAGTTTATTCCATTCATGTCACTCTCCATTATATACATCGAAGGCGGCCCTCTCCCTCTGTGCCCGGGCATTACACACTGGGAATCTCTACCTACGGTCTACCTACTTCAATTTCCATCGAATCGAATTTCTTTCACGTACGGGAACTTGGTCGAACGGCGGCAAGTACTCCGCGATCGTTTCCTCGTGATTGCGTTCGAGTGGTCGTCGGTTCGGGCTGCCTCTTATCTCAACAGCTGACAACGGCCTATAATCTGTACACGTAGCGTTCGAGGATGCGCGCAGGGTAAACTTGTTTGGGCATTGCGAGCGTGGCCAAGCCACTGCCTCTCTCTCTCTCTTGTTCCCCGTTTGCCCGTTTCGGGTTGGAACCGAGCCAGGGCGTGCGTCTCTCCAGAAGATGATTAGCCTGATGCAACGGCAAACAGGCCACTTAACGATTGCCGTTGCCGTCGCTGCACAGCGCAGTTTTCGTACGATTCGAGTGGCCGGCCTGTTTTCACAGAGCCCCGTCGCTCGCTGCCCTCGCCGGCAATTTGCGGCCGCGCAAGTTATTACGGTGCTTACCTCGAAATTAATTGAAAACGCGAGAGCATCGGGCCGTCGCCTAGCTTTTATTTCCAAAACTTCTCGCTTGCTTTTCAAAGTCACGCTCGTTTTTCTTGGTACCAGGGAAACGTATTAGGTTTGATCGTCAAGCCGAAGATGTACGATTTAATTAAAGATACTTCTCCTTTTAATTCCGTAATAAATACACTTAACTTACGACGAGTGTAGCTCGTTATTCGAGGAAAAGGTTCGCCGTCGATTCGTCTAAACATCCGCTGGCTCGGCTGGAATATTGGTTTCGGAAGTTTTACTTTCCGAGCCGGAGGAATGCCACTCGTGTACCCGTTAACCGCGACGTTAAAGCTTTCGAGATTTTCGTGGGTTACCGTGGTTCGAAAAATGCTAATCAAGAAACGAGAGACCCCGGAGGGAAACTCGATTCGAGGTTAGCGGAGGTTAAATGGAACGTCGGCCGGGTGCCGGCGGACGACCGGTAACGAGATTCAACCAAAGTTTTCCGCGGAATTTGTCCGTATCCCGGGATTATAACTTACAAATGTAAATCAGTAGAAATAGCTTCGGTCCGTTTGTAAATCACAGCTTTTAAACCAGATGGTTAACTGACTTTCTCGACGGAGAATTATTCACGCGCCGCTGTTAATCCTACTAACGAACATTTTTATTCGATTAAAACAGGAATTTATACGCGTCCGTAGAAATCTGACGATATCGCGCGAAAATTAACTGTAAAAAGTTGCGCGAAGAGATCGACGTGTTCCACTAGTCGGGAGACGTGGAATAAAAATAGAATAGAATTTTTTCAATCGATATACGGGAGATACTGTGCGCGATACGAGAGATCGGAGAAAGTAAAGTATGTGTCGGAACTCGGAACGGGCGCGTAGGAAGTTAGTCGCATGCGACAAATGTCAGCGAGCCATATCGGTGCCCGATGCCATGAAACGTGAACGAGGCACGTGGTCAAATATGTGATGCGATCGATGGGCGCGATCAACAGAATATCCGATCGAATGCCGGAGATTTCGCACAGCAACGAAACGATTCTTGGCGATGGAACGACCGGATTCAGTAGTATGCGCCCGTCCGACCAAAGTCGCTATCCTAGTCGCCCGAAGCGGCGTGCGATTGGAATGCGAATTTCAGATTTCCTCCGTGTACACAGATTTTGTTCGCCCGTAACAAACCTCCCGTCGATAACCAGACACGATATACGGATTTATCCCGACGGACTCGAACCGAAGACCAAGTCAGCCGAATAACTGGGGCCCGACGGGGTTCACAGTCGATCTTTAATTTCTTTATTAATTTAATTTTAATTTAATTTCTTTATTAAACGGACATGAGTCCATTATGACACCAGTATAACAAAAAAAAAATTTAGTAATCTCTCCTCGGTGTCTAAACTAAAATTTTGATTCTTAATTAACAAAACAGAGCGGCGGAGTTAAAAATCGAACAATTAATTGATTCGGGATTGAAATCGCGGAGAGTTTTGTTGCCGACGATATATCCGTCGACAGCGGATTCGGAGTACGAGGAGGCGTCTGACAAGCACTATACTTATTCTACTTTCAACGCGACCGCGGAGTTGCGTGCGCGACGCGCGTCACGAAACTTTCGTTATGATCGTGTACTTGTACCATGTATTCGAATTAGGTCGAGCGGTGACAAGAAATAGGACACGATATGCAGCTATTGGGTTTTGCACTCGTAAATCAATTGTTTTTTTATGGATCTTTGTTCAAAGATTATCAGGCTCTTCGTCTCGTTTCGAAGGTTTTCACTCTAAAATCGACATGAATTCAAATATAATTTTAGACAAAATATTTCATATGTCCTGAATATATAGTCGTTCCTAATTTTTCATGAACGCAATAAATTTGTATTAATAAGTAACTTCTTAAATTTCATATGTCCTGAGTAGATAATCGTTCCTAATTTTTCCTGAACGTAATAAATTTGTATTAATAAGTAACTTCTTAATATTCTTTTAATTACACAACAGTAATTATTTACTTATGAATAGAAAATAGACTGGTATATGATCAGGATCGTGCGGCCTGTATATAAAACGCGCATCTAAACAAAAAGTTGGTAGGTTCGCATTAGGTGGTAGCTCTTTCCCCCAATTCGTTTCGACATCGGCTGTATCAGTCGTCGCCACGTGGTACCATTTTCACGGGCCGTTCCCCTGAATTTGCATTTATCGCGTGTCGCCAGAGAGTCACGCACCCGTTAATGCGTACACACTTGTCGCCGCTTCCTCTCTCCGTCCCAGTCGGCCCGCGAAACTCTCTCCGTCTCTTCCTCCTTGTCGCTTCCTGTTTCCACCGAGGCGAGGGTCTCTCTCTCTCTCTCTCTCTCTCTCTCTCTCTCGCGTGTTTCTCACAGAGAACGTAAAAGCTCGGCATATTTATTAGAGGAGGGCTAACGACGAGACGGGGCCGGGCGTCGACATAAATCTAACGACACGCGGCGAAGGAAAGAAACAACTAGGCGAACGCGGCGAGGAAACGGAGATACGCGGAGCGGGACTCCTTCGGGCTGTGTAGGTAGGTATATGTACCTACCTATCTCTGGTGGTACACGCGAGCTCGTTTATTTTTCCGGTGGTGTCCCACGGGCGAAATGAACCGTTGGAATCCGAGCAAACCGACAGGGTTACGGCAAACAGACCGGAGAGAAAGTGAAAAGAGACTCCTAAGAAGACGTCGCCTGGTATCCCATTATGTATCTCGTTACGTTGCATCTGTCTTAATTTTTCTGCGCCTGATGTACGCTTTCCTCGGTCGTAAAAGTTGCGCGTAATATCAGCGGCCACGAGATGCCCGGTTAATAACGCATAATTCCACAGCCTCGACACCTGCGAATTACATTTAACTCGTCCATCTGGCCGTCTCGTCGGACACGTGTTCAATCGAAGTAAACGAGAATATAGTAATCGTGGGAACGCGTTCGTTTTAGTTGAGAAGTTCGACGGACATCTGCTTTCGAAAATAAAGCCACGCTCGGGGGATCCGAAGGACGACGATACGCGGGTTCAACGAGATCGCTTGACCCGAGACTTTAGAATTAGAGACGGTCATATGCGCGTGAATCAGCACGAGCCGGCCAATCGCCGATCGATGTTAATACCGTCGGCGGCGTCGAGAAACGGAGAGAACAAAGGTTAGGGTCATCGACGCGTACGACAAATCGTCAGCGCAAAGTGTAACAAAAAAATTAAATCTGTTTTTCCGTTTACGCGAACCGAATTACGCGTCTACGTCCCGTGCGAGCAGCTGTACGTTCGTTCGTTCGCTCGACGATAATTGCGTTTATGTAATGAAGTTCTGACGAGGAATTTTCTTCGGCTGAATATCGCTACGCGTGCAGCAGAACCGAGTCGCGACACGCGGTTAACGAATTGAGTGCTTGAGTGGCGTCCTAATGATGAAATCACGAGAAACATAACAACATCCTCCGCTGACCGAGCCCCTTAAGTGACAATGATTTGCCTCGTGACTCTTCTTCGTTTCTTCCTTCGTGGCCTGCCACGTGATATACCGGCTCGTTCGTCGCACTCTCTCTCTATCCGGCAAATTATTTCTGGAGGACGCTAGAATTTTCTGCCCGTCCGCTGACCGCGAACGCGAGCCGCAGCTTCGATCCGGCGGCGGATCGGACGCCGCGTGTTTCTCACAGAGAACGGGGATGAAACGAGTATGATTGCACTGGGGTAGCGGAAGAAGAAGAGGAGGGACGACATCGAAAGTTTTGATATTCCGTGTAGAGACGCGAACTTTTCTCCCAGTCAAAGTACCGAAGCCCTCGGTTTTAGCGGGCTTTGCGCCGCGACTCGGTTCAAAGAAATTCAAATCGAGTTGAAATTAGCAAGGCAAAACCGCGTCAGCCAAGGACCGGCCTCCCCTTTGCGATGTTCAATATTCCCGTTCATAATATCGGCTTTCACTGCCTAGTCAATCGTTATCTTTCACGAAATTCGGTACAGAACGTTCGCGTCTCGCTAAAGACGCTTTGACGAGTCGCGTTCGAACAAAAATTTCATGCTGCCCGTAGAATCGCCGATTCGAATTTCTTCGGGAGGAACGTCTTATTTAATGACGTGTGACGGCACATGACGAGATCGTCGGTTCGTTTTCCGTTCGATCTACCGGAAACGAAAACCAGTGCGTCGATTAATTAGCGGGCGTGTTTGCCCATTAATTGGCAATTGGAGCCTGTTTACACGCAAGGCGTTTAATATCTTCGATCGCGATCACCATTCCTTCCTGTAATGCTCGTTTCTCGTCGTACGAGCTCCGTCGACGCACAATTCTTCCGTGTTCCACGTATCCGGCACTCGACACGTGAACTCGTATCTATTGCGTTCCATTTCGTCCCACGTATCTGACGTGAAAGCGCCAAAAGGCCAAACGGTCATTTCGTTGAAAATATAGCCGCGAGGTTCTCGACGATCATTTCAGTGGCTCGTAAGAGAAATGCAAACAAGGAGAGCGCGCGATCGGAATATCGTTATTCCGGCAATCGAATTTCATCAACGGTTCGAGCAATATTTAAATCGACCGGCAGAGACACAAGTACAGAGAGCAAAGAGTCACAAGTGGGTTCCTCCGCGTCTCTCCGTTCCTCGCCGCGCCTGACCGCGGAGAGAAAACGTCCGCGCGACCCACCAGTCGGACATTGAAATCGTGGCCCACTCCGGGCTGGCGGTCGGAAATCAATTTTAATCATTGTAATGCTTGGCCGGGGTCGAGCCTCGCTACTCCTCCGGCGTATAATCGTCAACATCATTATCGACGAGTAGCAATAATTAAACCCCCGGAGCAGTCGAAACCTGTCGCGTGACCCGAGACGAAAACTGCCCCCGCGTCGTCCTGTGTTCACCGTTAACTTTTCCACCGGAACCTGGAGGAGGAGCATTATATAATTAACTCGGCTGGCCCATTATACGAAAATTCATCAACAGATTGGCCATGATCGCGCGAGCCTTTATCGGCGGGCTCGCTGTTCAAATACTAAGAGCAAATTGCGGTTACCCTAATTGAAGCAACGCTAATTGAAG
Organism: Ceratina japonica; assembly: GCA_019453355.1. Lineage (NCBI taxonomy): Eukaryota > Metazoa > Arthropoda > Insecta > Hymenoptera > Apidae > Ceratina > Ceratina japonica. The sequence continues at coordinate 161,733 of SMSR01015674.1, read as the reverse complement.
TACCCCCTCGCTCGGTGCTACCGCCGTATATACGTACTCCGAGATTGTAGCCGGCTATAAATAGGATCCTGGCGAATGGTCCCGCGCGCGCGGCCACGCGTCTCTTCCCTCGCCGGTATCGCATTGCGCAAACGTGCACACCTGGGATAGCGCGAACAGTGCGCGGGCGTGCGCGGGCGTGCGCGTTCCGCGCGAGGGTGCGGAAGAGGCCCGACGACGCGACTGGTAACACCCGGTATCCGCGGCCGCCTGAATGGTCGCGCCGCGTCGCTTCCAGAGTCGATGCTAATGGATTCTGTCAAAGGCATCGGGGTAATTCGGTTTGTATCGCGTACATGACCGATTTTCCGCGTCGCTTTGTCCCCGTCCATTGGACATATATAAACGCGGCCCCCCGCGCGCGCGTCTCCCTCGGATCGGGATTCGATCACGCGAAATAGTCTTTTACGATCGGCTCCCGTTCCCGTGTAAATTTGTTGATCACGTTAGCGGATATTAGATGAGAGGCGATCGTCGTTCTAGCTCCTCTGCGAATCAGATTACTAACGTTATAATAGTCCGCAGCTTTAAAAGCTCCTCTCTTTACTGAAATTCGAACGGCCGGCTATTCGCGTTGCAACTATGCATAAACATCCGGCAACAATTTACATATGGACTTAGTAAGCGTATCGCGTTGCAAATACAATGCCGGCCGTTTAGCGATAGTTAAAAGACGTTGCGTAAATGTTAGGCTGGATATTTAAGTGTGAAAATAGTTCGAGTCACACGAGGATCGTAATCCGTCTCCGTCAGGAACGCGTCGTATCCCTTTTCTTCAACGAAAGAATATATTTAGAATTTTTCCACGAGACTAACTACGTCGTTCACTATAACGCGTTTTGTATTATTTTAATTTATTCGCGCGCCCTTCGCGCAAATCCCCTTTGCCGCGGGAGATGTCTTCGTAAAAGTTTCAACCGCAATCTCGGCGACTCGGTTAAAACTAACCAATGGCGGCGGATGGAAATTAGTAAGGGACGATCGACGCGGCCGGTTACCTATTGCGGGTGAATATTTCAAAAGACGGACGCGCGGCGACGCGGTTCACGGGGGTGTCGCGGCGGAATCGATTGTCCTTGCTTTTCAAGGCTACGCCGCGCGGAGGGTGGGTTCGAAATAGAATTTATAGTCCACGTTTCTGGCATATTAATAGGACCGACACCGCTCCGGGCTCTAAAGCCACCGATCCGATTGATCCGACGCCGTTGCACAACGTACATAT
>SMSR01015674.1:141816-160126 GCA_019453355.1 Ceratina japonica | reverse complement strand
GAACGCGTCGTATCCCTTTTCTTCAACGAAAGAATATATTTAGAATTTTTCTACGAGACTAACTACGTCGTTCACTATAACGCGTTTTGTATTATTTTAATTTATTCGCGCGCCCTTCGCGCAAATCCCCTTTGCCGCGGGAGACGTCTTCGTAAAAATTTCAACCGCAATCTCGGCGACTCGGTTAAAACTAACCAATGGCGGCGGATGGAAATTAGTAAGGGACGATCGACGCGGCCGGTTACCTATTGCGGGTGAATATTTCAAAAGACGGACGCGCGGCGACGCGGTTCACGGGGGTGTCGCGGCGGAATCGATTGTCCTTGCTTTTCAAGGCTACGCCGCGCGGAGGGTGGGTTCGAAATAGAATTTATAGTCCACGTTTCTGGCATATTAATAGGACCGACACCGCTCCGGGCTCTAAAGCCACCGATCCGATTGATCCGACGCCGTTGCACAACGTACATATTTCTGCGGCTCGTTTCATAACCAGTTATTATTAGTTTAGACCGGCAATTATTTAGAAAGAGCTACTCGTCACCGACATTTCGATGACGTTGAAACATGACGCTGTCAAATCCACGAGTTTCCCTGAACGTATCTACGAGCACATGACTCGCTGTAAATAATTACCGATTACGGTCACCGAGTTGGAACAAGTGTACAAGACTATAATCATACAGTATCGCTTAAAACATTGGATTTTGCATGTTTATTATATACTAGGATCTAAATGAAAGCTTGCGTAGCACGAATATTAAAATCATTGGATTTGCGTATCAATTCCCGACGGAAGGAACGAGCACCGTTGCTTGAAGTAGTACAGCTTTTCCCGCTGACCAGCGAAATTCGAATCGGAGCCGCATTTGCGTCACGACGCGTCGAACCGATCGTTCGATTCGAACAGAAGAAGACGGAGGAATGAAAGAGATCGAGCCGGGCGCACGTTAAAGCGTTTTTAAAGGCGATTCCCATGGGGAACTCGATGGGGGTCTAACGCTAATGTACCGCGACAAGATTCACGTGAAATCTCTCTCTTTTAATACTGTACCATTTGGATTTTCTCTACAGTATCGTCGTTTCTTCGTATGGTGATTCTTACGCCTTTAGGTGTGCACGCGCAATCGAGTTCGAATCTCGAATGGCGAACGATGGGTGCCAATGGTATTACTCTATCGTACGCCTGAGAAATTCCTCTTTTCGTCGATAGAGTCGTGTGGAATCTTCTAAACATGCTATGAGAGTCGAAGGGGATTCTACATATTAAGTTATACCGTTGTGAACATTTTAATAAACTGTCACAGTATGAACCATTCTAGAGGAGGAGAACTTTCTACGGATCTCCGACTACGGAGGGAAACATTAGTTAAAGCATAGCGTTAATGGAAAATAGAAATGTATATACATACATGTACAGTTATCGAGGGAAGATAAAATCTATAGTTCTAAATACGAAATTAAGAAGGAAATTAAGTCGGTATTAAGGGAAGATCGTAAAAAGGCAAACTGGACCGTACTGTACCATAAATATTCATACAGTAATTAGAAAACACGGCGTCCACCACATATGTACCTGTTCGCCGGCGTTCGTAATTTTCTCCTGCACGGGTGAAATTACTTGTTTTACACCGTGCACCCTCTCTCACTCGCGTGGACACCGCCTCGCGCGTCGTAACATCGCTTAACGTACGTCCGAATATCATCCCCGAGAACACGGCTACATAATCGGACTTAATAATTCCTGGTAACCCTTTCGTCGGTCGGTCGCGCGGCGACTCTCGATATTGGATTGCGCCGCTGCGCCATGGAAATCACCGCAATTACCTCGAAATTCCTTTGTCCCGGGCAGATTGCTTTTATCTACAATGTAAACCGACGTGCTCGGTTTATCGCACCGTTCCATTCGTTTCGACTGCTCGTATATGATCGAATGAACTCCGACCCGGGCGCTCGGAAACTATGCTGTTCTCGCAATTTTCCGAATAATCAGTGTACGCGAATCGGTGAACAACGGTGTTTGCGCTCGGAACTCGGAGAAATTACGAGTCCTGGCCGGGGGTTCAGAGATCTCCGCGTCGAGTCGCGACGTTTGATCGTCCAATATTGTACTTTCGTCCCGGTATTTGACCACCGCCTGCCTCCGCAATATAAACATTTGGTCCGTATCTGGTGGACGTCTAAATTATTCTAAGCTATTTGTCGTCGCGGCCAACTAACGGGGGAGGGAAACGCCGCCGCCGGAGCGCGTTCGTCGTTGTGTACCCTCTCTCCCGGCCCTCTCTCCCTCGCTCGTTTCCCTCCCCCCGTCCGCTCTAATCTGAACGACCCTAATAACCATACTTTACGCAAAGTTTCTGTGTATTAGCATGTTTAACGAGCAACGACGCGGCGTTGTTTCGCGAAACGGAAGAGCGTTAAGTGAGCTCCTTGTCTATGCACCATCGCAAATAACTATAACTGTTTCGTAGCGAGCGCGACGACCTCGAAGAGCATGAATTGTTCGTTGAATCGCGCGACAAACGCCGGACCGTCTTTCGTTCGACGATTTTTACCAGCGACGATCGAACACGTGGATTTCGATACTGACGTACGTTCAGAGGCGTTCTAACGAGCAGCCATTAAAGCGACGTATGAGCGAAACCTCCTCGCGAGGGTGGCGGCAAAAAGGGGAGTTGGCCGATATAATTGCGCTAGCAAGCCGCGAAATTAGATTACTACCGGTAGGTGCAGCAGCCAGGTCGGTAGGAAATCAGGGGCCGTTTAATGGCGGCGGTGAAATAAAGAAAGCCACTCGCGGACGGGACCATTTTCATGCATTACGCGCCCGGCTACGATGCATTATTATACATTATGACGCATTAGGACGCGTTACGCCGCGGTTATATTAACTGGCTCCGCCGCGAGTCTTCCCGATGAATTATGTATGCGAAGACTATACCGCCCGTCTACCCTCTCCGTCCGGATCGGGAAAGAAATTCAGCAAACCGAGAGGATTCTAAGATTTTCCGTGCAAACCGTTCGACGAAAGTATTTCTTTCTTCGTTCTGTCATATTTTCTGCTCGCGCGCGAAAATTCGCGCGAGGAGAAACAACGGTTTTCTGAAATTCCTCGCGTCGTAGGGCAAATCTGTCCGGGACAGTAGATAGATCAGTATTCCCGAGCAACTTCTCTCCCATTTTATATCTGTCTGTTTATGCAAAGCCGAAACTTCGTTCTACGCGTCATTCTACCGGCGGCAAACATCCATTACCGACCGCCGGTTGAATCACGGTATGCACTTAGATCCCCTGTCAGGGAACTCATCCCGGATGAAAAGTTAAACAAATGCATCTACGCTCGGATGGATCTACGCGGTGTACGCGGCTCGACGTTAATAAAGGAATCGGGACTGTTCACGGAGTCATTTCGAAATGATCCATCAAACGCTAATGGTAGAACCGTTTCGCTCGGAGGAGACACGGCAATCTACATGTACGGGTAAAACGTTCCCCGTCACCGGGAATATCTATTAAATATTTTTTACATCTACCGGTTAAATTGAAACCGCATCGAAGTTCTCGAGTAGTTCGAGTCGTTCGATTTACAACGTTGTTCGGGATCGAGAAGCGCGGAATGGCTTCGCGGAAACGAGGGTACTTCGCGGAGCGTCGACGGCTCGTATTTTGTCCCCTTTCACGACGGTAGATCACCGACAGCGCCGCGAATAGTTACGTCGATCGACGTCGTGCACCGCAAGGTCGGCCGCACCCCGACGCAATTACACGCTCGACTCCTTTGGCTCGCGCGTTCCTCTCGGACCTCGAAGAAGGAATTAAGCCGATGCTTCAAATTGAACGACCGACCGTTTCGGATTCAGAGATTCGTGAGGCAGCGCGTTTTTCCTCGCCAGATGCGATTCTTTGCGAACCGGGAGAGTCTCATTCGGGTGGAACGGGTCGGTCGGAACGCCGCGGGGGTCGCGATCACGAGGGCGACCCCTGCTGCTAGATTGCCGACGGTCTTCAGGTGCGCCGTCGAAATTCCGATTTTTATTCCGTGCCCCGTTCGCTCCGAACGGGAAGAACAGGTGAAATAGAAAACGATATCAGAAGAGAAAGTGTCCTTTGACACTCGATTCGTCCTCGAATCGCGAAGACTCGGCAAAGAGTAAAATCGGAAACACGGTGGACGAAATCGCTATGAATATTCATCGAGCGGAGGGTCGGGTGCTCGGGGGGCGATGAGCCAACGACTTAAAGGTAATTATCGCGATCGTTGGACATTGATGGAAATCGTGAGTCCTTGGTTAAGGGTAATACCGTCACGGAGATGTGGTCATCGTGTCGCGTCACGGGACTCCGCCGCGTGAAGGTCTACAGGAAGAGGATCGTGCATTAATTTAGTAGCCTAGCGTTCATTAAAACTTAACGATAGCGCTCGTTATCCTCGCCCGATAACGACGCACGTACCGATTATTATCCACCGATTATGCCGTGCAGCGTTTTGTTTCGCCTTCGTTACCGTGGCCCAGTGTGATGCAATTATTACGGTCCCTTCCCCTATCGAACTACGGTGTTGCCCTTTTTAATTTGCCTCCAATTCTTCCCGCCCCGATCCTCCGCCGTCCTCGTGCCCGTCTATCGTGACGCGGTCCTTGAGTCCTAGACCTCGACGGATTCACGACCAATTTTACGATTCGTTTTTTTCCATATCGACGATTTCATTCACAGTCGTATCGAAGGGACCGTTCTTTCTCTACGCGTAACGTCGTTAAAACTTGTTCTACGAGCGCGACGTAACGGAGGAAGTGGTCAAAGTAGTGGGAAACGGAAAATAGAGACGGCGGCGTCGAGCAGCAGCCGAAGCGCAGCGGAGAGGAGCGAGGAGGAACGGAAAGTTCTCCAGGACTTGGCTAGAGTACGACTACGCTCCGGAGATTATCACGTCCTATCCCTTTCCTCCCCCTTCGACCTAACCCCCGCGTCCTCCCGTGAACCGCGCCGCGCCGCGGAGAGAGCAGCTCATCTTGCATTCTACGAGGATTAAGGCTGACGGCATTCCCGGGTTTAATAAGTGTCGTCTGAATGACGTGAATTAGTCCAATATGTCTGAACACTCCCGGCAGCAACAATTCAGGCCTTGCTGCATCGCGTAATTAAAATTACTCGGCGCATCATACTTTACGTCAGGTCCAGGCTGCCGCCCGACGAAATTTTAACTCCGATTCTCAGTAGATGATGACTTTTATGAAGCTTATATTATCATTTTTCGATGCGTTTCATGTAATATTAATCGTGATCAAACTGCGGTTTATCATATTTTTTAAGGTACGTTTAAAGAAATGATTTTTCACATCATTTCCTCGAATTATTTCCTACATAATTGATGTTAAATACTAGATAGATGAAGATAGAATGATCTACGAGTTTTGATGATGGACGATCGATTAGAAAAAATATGAAAAAAACAAAAAATTGATAATACATTACCATCGTTCTACAGGGTGGGAAAGAAAGTCTGTCGAGCAGTTAACGGGAGACTGCCGATTGCGTACCTTGACCGTAGTATCCTCCGACGCCTCGCATTCCTCCAGCTGAAACGAAGAAATAAGGCATAAAGATACGAGGTTAATTGGTGCTCGCGGGGAAAGAGTGGCGACGTTAAATTTAGCGGCGCGCATCGCCGCCGTTCAGATCCGGTTACCAAAACTTTCCGCGACGTATACCGCTTTTATTATGCAATCATCATTTTTTATTTCCGCCAGATGAATCTCGGGGCATCCTATAATTTTATGATGTTCACCATGATTTCACAACATAGTATTTATTCTACTTTAAAACATGGTACAAAATACATCGTTCTATCATCTTTTTCAGCTTTTATTATATATAAGATTTTGTCTAAAGATCAATTGAATAATTATTACAACGTGGCAAGTATTTTCTGTCCCACGTAGCGAAGCCTTGGATCAGACGCGAGTGAAAAGTCGACTGGTTAAAGTGCAAAGAAGTTCATTCCCGGAAGAGGTGCAGAGAAATAAGAGAGGCCGCGTCAGTTACTGTTTTTGAAGAAGAGAAGGAATTTGATGATCGCGAATTCTGCCGTCACGTGCGAAAAGAATTCTTTTTTACTCGTATTCGTGCGTGCGGTCTTGTCTTGTCGCGGCGCCAGCGTGCAACGGCCGGCCCTGGGCCATGCATTGACGCGTGGCGGTGCTAATGAACTTCACGAACTCACGTTTTGCACGAAACACGTGGCGCACGGTTCATCTCTCTCTCCATCTCTCTCTTCCTCTCTCCGTCGACGTTTGAGCGGAACGCACGCGGGTAATCGCGACGCGACATTCGCCACGGGAAATTCAACGACCGGACCGTCGATGCACGAGGAAATAAGCCGTGTTAGGTCGTCCCGAGGTGGGAATCGGTTTGTCATTAACCTTGCCTGGCTGCATTCCTCCACGTGTAACACCGCGACATTCCTTCCCTCCGGAGAGAGAAGTTCCGACAGCGTGTATTCACCAGAGATTTCGCGGCTAGCTATGCGACAGCTTCTTTCAATTATGTTTCAAAGGAATTAGGCTCACGGGTTAAATAGCAGCCGTTCGAGAATAACAAAATACGGAATGGCTCTTTCCGCGAGTGGATTCTTAAACAGGACTACCTCGAACGGATTTGTCACGTTCCAACCGAGTCGCTTGACAATCGCCAGATTAGCATTAAATCGCGTGAACTTGCGTTTCCACCGGGTCATTACGGTAATTGGTAGATTACATCTTTTAACATTATTATCAATAGATAAATCCGGCAACGAACTATCTTTTAAAACGACAATGCTTCTTCTCGTCTGATTATATTAAGCAATCAGAATATTTCTGATTGTCTCATCTTGTGTACTTATTTTTTTTAAACGACGAGTAAAATCTGACGCGTTGAACTTAATTTATAAAAATATTCAGAATCGTACGACGGATTTCGTGGCGAGGCCCAACTTCTTTAAATTAACGAAAGCGCTGACGCCCGAGAATCAAAGGCGACCGCCTTGAAAACGTCCCGACTCGAAACGTTCGCGCCGGAACGTTAACTCCGATTCGTATCTCGGCCGCAACACTTTTATTGCACTATGTAGAGGCGAACTAAACATGCTCGCCGGGCCGCGCGTTCGAACTTCGTTTACCCGGACGTCGTCGTCGCAACGCGACGGTTCCACGTTTCGCTGATCGTTACGCTGGTTATTCCGCGATAAGTCCGACAGAAGTTCGAAGTTTTTTGCGGCAAAGGACAGCCGTGACGGAGGACGATAACGCTAATTAAATCCCCGTCCGAGTCCTTGAACCGACTCGACGAGCCTGTCGTTAAACAGTAAATTATCTGTAAACGGTGCACGCGACGGGAAAACGAGCGTGCACGCCGGGATCGCCGGGAATTAAATTCTGCCGGGACGGTGGTACGCGTGGTCTCGTTTGCATTCCTCGTTTTTTTGTGACTACACCCCCTCCCGATCGCCGCAAGAAAAATAACTTAACGAACGAGGATTTCCGAGCCCGCGGTGTCATATATATTAATTGAGATCAAACCGATAGCGTCAGGCTTCTCGTACACCTGTTCGACTTTCTACAAACGGAGTCACAAACGTCACATTTGTCTTCGAATTAAATTAATTATTCTGAAGGAACGCTTAAGAAGAGATGGGAAAAGAGCGACGTTAAAAGCCAGGTAGAAGAGCTCATTGTCCCATCGACGTTTCGTCGCGGGAGCGTGTGACCGGATGCTAATGAATTCGCCGTGAGTCACGTCTGAAACGCACAAAAGACCGGCCCTCCCGCGTTACGAGCTCTCGTCGAATTCTGACTCGCGACGTGAGTTTGCAAATCGCGGGTCATTCGCTGCCTCCTCGAATTTAACCACGTGCGCTTCTACGTCTTATTTTTTCCTTCAGTATCGTTGTTACCCGAGACGTTCGCGTGGCACGCGTGCGACCCGCTGTCGGTGACCGACTGTTATTCGCAGTTTCGCGGAATCGACTCGTAGATAGAAAAAAACAACTGTGATTTAATCGGGTTAAAAATAAATTCTTGTTCTGCGACTTAATTATGAGTAGAACCGGATCGAAATTTTCTGGCTTTGAATGATCAATCGATTATATCGTGATTCGTGAATAAGAGAATTGCTAACCAAATTTCCAGGACACGTTACTCACTCTCGTAGTTAGTCATAAGGTCGTCCTCCCTCGCTGGAATTAGGACATATATGTATAGAGGCATCCTTGCCAAAACCGTGCGTTGTTCTGCGACTTAATTATGAGTAGAACCGGATCGAAATTTTCTGTCATTCTATGATCAATCGATTATATCGTGATTCATGAACGATAGAATTGCTAACCAAATTTCCAGGACACGTTACTCACTCTCGTAGTTAGTCATAAGGTCGTCCTCCCCCGCTGGAACTGGGACATATACGTATATCTTTGCCAAAAACGTGAGTTTCCCTCCCTTTTTAGATTCTATTAACTAGTAGACGATAGGCAAGAGACGGGAGCGTTGCGGGTAAAGAGAAAAATAATCAGTGGATCGGGTCGAATTAAAGAGAATAGCCATGCGGCCTGGCATCGATCTCAGTTCGGTTAGCAGCTGTGGCCAGCCGGTGGTAATTAATCAGCGGGCTCGCGCTGGCGTGCGCGCGCGGTGCACACCGGTAATTAGAGGTACCGATCGACGGTGCAATTAATACGCCTCTTAACCGCGATCGGCGATCGATCATCGAAACATTATTCGCCGCCGCGTGCGGCCGCAAGGGAAGAACGGGTTCACCCGTGGTTCCATTCCGTCGCCACGACGACGACGGATCGGCCCTCTCCACCTGGGAACCATTACGTTCATTTTATTCGCGCCGAGTATTTCTCGGCTACGTCCGACGATTTGTTTGATCCGTTTAAACAGGATTCGATTCGGCGAATCTCGTTTTCCGTCACGTCGCCTAGTAGACACCCGGAGGATACTTATGGACGGCGGTGTACGCGACGCCAGCAATAATTTCGCGGTAATATCGCGTTGATCCATGGCCGAGACGTGAGCCCCGGCCCCGACACCCGGGGATTTTTCTCTTCCGTCTCCCCCCGTGTTGCCGCGTTCCCGGCGCGGAAGAAAGGAATTGAAAATCTTGCCAACCGGCGTGCCAAGTCTTTATAAGGAATTCGCCAGTCTACCAGTCGTGTACGTTACAATGAAGATCCAAGCATGAATCAACGTTCGTATAAACTCGCAGATATTTCAAACGACGCCAGTTCCGATTAAAATTAAACGCCGTGCCACTTCGATCGACAGTCGTCCAAGATTAAATCTCCTGGTTAAAAATCTCCTGGTTTAAACGCGCGGGTCGACTTTTCCGGCGAATACATCTGTCGCTCGAAACTCGAACGCGCCGATCGCCGAAAAGTAAATTATGCACGCGTAGTCCGCTCGCGAACCACTGCGAAATTAAGCGAGACCGTCTCTTCAAGACGGGAGCGACCGATTAAGCGATCTAAAATTCCATCGCGTTAATCGGCGTCGAAAATTCGCAGGTGGCACTAAGAACGAGACGACGGGAGGACTTCTGGGAGAAAAGGGAAATCGTGCATCTGGACGAAGCGGCGGCCGACGATTTCGCAGCGAAACGAGACGATCGAAACGAAATCCCGGGGCGAAACGCGTTTAATAGTAATAATAATAATAATAATAATAATAGCCGTCGTTGAACGGCGCGCGGCGGACGGGGAAAATCGTCGTGTCATCCTGGCACCTGGCATATTCCGGGCGGGCATCTGCTCGTCACGTTCCGCGTACAAATAATTAATTCCAATCTTAGAATGCTCAGGGCAGAAGCTCTCGTACAGCTCTTAGTCTCGCGAACTTTAGCAGTCGCAGCCACTTACGACGAGTGACCGATTAAGAGGGGACACCGTCCCGGATGAAATTCCCGGCTCCGACTTCCAGACGCTTCCCTCCCGTCGCCGCTCGTCCCGCCGTCCGTCCGTCCGTCCGTCTCTCGTCCCTGGTTTTCAAAATTCGATGCACACCTGACGCGTATGTAGGTTGCTCGGAATTTAATGAATCAGATGTGCACTCGAGTAAATCGAATACAACGTTGCGAACGGTTCGTCTGCATGTGCGGCGTAAAATGTCAATTACTCTTGAGCACGCAACATCCTGAATTCAAAGAATGCGCTCTGTCGCGTTAGGACGTACCGATGACTCAAAGAAACGACGGAACGATAAATCACGCGGTTTATCGACGGTCACACATATTCTGTCGCGTCGCGACGCGGCGAGAAGCCACCGAAACGTCTTTATCGCGCCTCGCTCTCGTTCCGTCCGTCTCGCTCGCATCGCCTAGTCCTCTTTTTCATTTCTCGTTCTTCCTGTTACGTTCCTCCCTTTTGCTCTCCTCTTTTTCCTCGCGCGTCTGGTTTACTTGCGCATAACGCGCGAGCGCGGATTCTTTCGGCTGCGAGTTCAAAAACCTCGGCGCGCGTGCTGCTTCCTCCGGAATGACCGTGCGAGCTGCCAATTACGAAAGAACCGCGAGAGGGAGAGAGAGAGAGAGAGAGAGAGAGAGAGAGGGAGGGAGGGAGGGAGAGAGGGAGAAGATACGGATGGCAGCTGCGGCTCTCTTGTTACGGCAATTTCGCGCGATGGATAAGTTCTCCGAGGCGGCCGAGAAACCGGCGCGAAAACGCTTGCGCCGAGCCGAGCGGAACCGAGACGAGAGGCGATTTACCGTGCGTACCGGACATGCCGATGCCGAGAAATTCGAACGGCACGCGGCCGTCCGATCGCGACGATCCAACGAGCTCCTGCTATTTCCTGTTCTTAAGTGTAACAATCTCTTCGTATTTCCATTTTGAAGAAGAGATTGTGACTAAATATTGTTCGCTACTCGTAATCGTGATTTTTATGCGAAACGGAATATCTATGAAGAATGTGGACGATTTTTTCCCGGTCGCAGTGGGAGGTATTAAAATAAACTGGACTTATCGATCTCGTCGGAATCTGTAGATGTCTGGTAAGAATGGGCGATAAAAAAAGGTTGCAGCTGATTTCACGGTTGCCCGGCAGCTTCCCACCGGCTGTTTCCCGCCGTCACGTGTTCCCGATATTTCTAATCGAGCCGAATGTCATTCGATATATTTCGTTGAAAAGGACGCGCGACGAAGATCAACCGACGTCACGGCTACGCACGTCAATCAATGGGACCGATTAAAAACCGTATAAAGAGTACGTCCATTCTGTTCGACGGTCGAAAACCCGATTGACAGATGCGCTGAATTATTTATCAATTTCGTACGGCTCCGTTCCATGTTTCAATTATAACACCGCTCGAACGCAGTTTTTGGAATGTGCCGAGGATTTTACTGTTAGAATCGAGTATGAAAACGCGAACGAAAAACATACGTTCGAGCCCGACGTGATTTACAATGAGAATGACAATTTTTATTAAAACGTAAGTTCCGACGTTGGATCGTTCGACGTCGGCGCAATTACTCTTAATTAACATCGGGGTGAAATAGGAAGAGACGTCCGATCCGAGATCTCGGTGGGAAGTTCGGAACGCGGAAAACGACTGAATCTTAATTTAAACGTTGAAAACAGGGAAGCGAAAATGAATTCGCGGTTGCGATGGAAACGCAGTAGCAGGCGAGATTTATTAGACCATCAGGAGGGACGGTAGGTGGTAAACGTGCTAGCAGTTTTTCGATCCGCTCGGAAACGTACAATTAGCGAAAAACCGCGTAGCCGTTTCGCGGCGAGATTTATGAATCGGCGATCAGACAATCTCGCGACCCCGCGCCGCGAGTTAACGATCGCCGTATTACCGACTACTTACACCGGCGAACGGTATCCCCGGCTAAATGATTGTTTCTTGAACGCCACCATATGCGTCTTTACGCGCCGCGAGCAGGCAATTAGCCGCGAAAACGATTAATTCGACCGCGGTGGCTTATCATTACCGAGGCACGCGGGCAAGATGGATGGCGGGCCATTTTTGCTCGGAAGGAAAAATCGAAGGAAACGTCGGGGGGCTGGGAGCGTGCACGTATCGCGGGGGAAACGTCGCGCTATTGGAAACGTGTCTCGGGGACATGTCGCGGCCGTATCTAGACGCGGCGATAAGGAATCGACGACGGGACCAAGAAAATAGGTGTATTTAATTGGAAATCCACGGGAGCGAGGGATCGGCGAAAACGGACGCCGTTATCGCGATCCTGAAACCGACATGTTTTGGAGAGAGCGACCCCCGTCTGGAGTCGGCGAGTAGTCTACCCTTTTTATCTGAATTATTCCTAGGATCAACTTTTAACGTTAGGCATTGCAACCCTTTACGATCGCTCGAAACGTTCGCGGAGAACGGGCCGAGTTAATCCTAAGTATCCCATGGAAATACAAGTAACAGGACTTTGAAAGGAACATTAAACCCTCCTCGACAGAGAGAGAGAGAGAGTCAAAGAATAGGACGGGCGGGCGAAGGGACGAAGGAAACAGTACCTTAAACGGGGAAACGCGTAAGACGATAAGCGACGTTTAAAAGTCGAGAACGGCGAGATTTATACGCGCGGGCACACGGTGTCGAGACGTCGAAAAGGAAAATCCACTTTTGCCGTGGCGGACGCGGAATCCCTTCGTATCGTTGGGAATCAGCCCTCGACGAATATCAGTACAGTACGTCGACGGAAACAAGGATCAGACGTAAGTAGGAAATAAAGGAGGAAACGATGGGAGCCGAGGAGCCGAGAGAGGAGGAGGAGGAGGAGGAGGTGAAAGCCAGAAGAAAGGGACGATAGATACACGTGTCCTTCGCGGAGATACGTGTTCGAAAGCAATCCTCGAACGTTCTCCACCTCCGTCGCAGACGTCTCGAGAGCTCGACAAAGGAATAACCCCGGCTCGTACAAAAGTACCGGACCTCGCGATTAATAACGGGCAAATAAGAAGAATTCTCTCGCAGTGACCACGAACGCTGACGTGTCCAATCATCGGACCGTATTCATATTTTAATATACCTCGTCGACGTTCTCCAAACGAAATCGAGAGATCGATAAAAATTCATTTACAACAAACAATATCGTGCATATGAGTTGTTAAAAATACACGGTTTCAATCCGGAAAATGAATTTTATCAGAATAAACAATAACCGCGAAAGCCTTAAATCCAAAAACAATATCGTTTTGCAACATTTTCAGTAATTATTACAGGCATTTTTATCTCGGTCCCACGGAGGACCGTAAACCGACTCTGCGAGGACGTCATCATCGTCCCGTCGGCCGACGTGTCTTCCAGGTAAATCCGACGATAAAGTACGAATAAGGTTCCATACGCGGAGCGACGTCACGCGTCCTATAGCGGACACCTGAATCCTCGGGTATGAATACCGACGTGGTAGACAAGAATTAGACGCGAGCGGAAACCGGAGGAAATAAAGGAGAGGAGGGTGGACCGTTGTCGAGGCTTGAACCGAGAAAAAGCCAGGGGACGTGAAGCCAGCGCACATAGTAGTAGGTAAGGTCAATCTATTCGAAGGCAGTACGCGAACGTGTCTCCATGCTCGGTGGACGTATTTCGAGGAGCTTTGCTAGAAGAGTGGCCACGAAGAAGAAGAAGAAGAAGAAGAAGAAGAAGTGGAAAGTAAAAGAAGAAGAAGAAGAAAGGGGTGGCCGCGGAGACGAGGGTCGAAGGAAGGGATGATAGACTCGGTTCTCGAAGCAGTTACCGATACGATGGCCAATGCGGCTGGGGATGGGCGGGGGACAGTTTTTTTCATTTTTATCGGAAGAAAAAAGTGGTTCCAGGCTGTAATGGAGTCCAGGCACGTATCCGTCGTGCACACGCCAGCAGAGCCCGCGGCTTTTCCAGCCAACCGCCACCGTCGCATCTCCACCCTCTCTCCACGTTACGTCTCCTTTTCTCCCCCNTGGTAGACAAGAATTAGACGCGAGCGGAAACCGGAGGAAATAAAGGAGAGGAGGGTGGACCGTTGTCGAGGCTTGAACCGAGAAAAAGCCAGGGGACGTGAAGCCAGCGCACATAGTAGTAGGTAAGGTCAATCTATTCGAAGGCAGTACGCGAACGTGTCTCCATGCTCGGTGGACGTATTTCGAGGAGCTTTGCTAGAAGAGTGGCCACGAAGAAGAAGAAGAAGAAGAAGAAGAAGAAGTGGAAAGTAAAAGAAGAAGAAGAAGAAAGGGGTGGCCGCGGAGACGAGGGTCGAAGGAAGGGATGATAGACTCGGTTCTCGAAGCAGTTACCGATACGATGGCCAATGCGGCTGGGGATGGGCGGGGGACAGTTTTTTTCATTTTTATCGGAAGAAAAAAGTGGTTCCAGGCTGTAATGGAGTCCAGGCACGTATCCGTCGTGCACACGCCAGCAGAGCCCGCGGCTTTTCCAGCCAACCGCCACCGTCGCATCTCCACCCTCTCTCCACGTTACGTCTCCTTTTCTCCCCCCGACTTATTCTTTCGAACCTCCTCTCCCTCCCGTCGCGTCTTGACGGACCGACGACGACGACGACGACGTCAGACGCTCCGTACCGACACGTTAAAACGCGGTGGCCGACTCTGTTTGCCCACGCGAGCGAACTACACGTAATTCCCTTCTCCTCTCATTTTCGCTTTGAAACTTTCACGAGTCGACTTTACTACTCGCGCCGACGTGTAACGCTCTCCGACGCATCGGACAATTTCATCGAACGATCTTTTACGGGGCACGAAAATCTTTTGTTCCCGGACGAGCCGGCAAATGGCCCGCGAAACGACGATAATGCTCTCTCTTGCACACGGTTTAACAACGAACTGGTTTAATTTACTTAATTTGTCAAAGTTCTCGGGCGCGGCGTAAGAATCGTTTACGAGTCAAGGCCGTTAATTAAGGCATCCTGATTATACCTTTGTTTTAATGAATTACTTGACGAGGCGCCGAAAAGCTTGGATTATTACTTCGGCCGGGGAGAACTTTGCTCCGGGACACGGCTTCTGACTTTCGGCTAATTACTTAAAATTTCGTTTACACCGTGGAAAATTACGTTGCAACCACGCGCGGGTACTCGACGTGATTACGCGCTGCTTTTGTACTAGACGGAGAAAGTCGAAAAGAAGCCGTACGAAATTTTTATAAGTCGCAGACGATCTCTGAGGAAATATAAACGTTACGTCCTGCAATATCGTTCGCGATTGAAAACAATATAATAAAATAGTAATCGTTGGGTTGGAACAAGTTGTGTGGATCGATGAAAAATGCATGGAACGTGTGTGTCGCTTCGGGAAAAATGGGTGAGTAAAAATCAGCTAATCGATTCGAGAGTCACGGGGAAACGGGACAAAGAGATAGGCACCGCGAGATACGTGATCCCGTACGGTAAAGTTGGAAAAAGGAAAAAGAGAACCGCAGGGGTTGAGGCGTTCGCGCACGAGGTCGCTTGAAAGCATGAATGGAAACGCGCGAGAGATTCGCGGAGTGCAATCTGAATAGAAAGGAGCAAGAGCCGCTATCTCTAGCTAACGCGCGCGCCTCTGTGCCTAATCATCACGAATATTCGCCCGCTCCGAGAGGACCGCATTTTTTTAATTACCCCTTTGAATTAGACGGTCCTGTGAGCTCTCGCTCTGCGCTATTACTGATACATTGACCATTTGTCGAGATTAAAAACTCTACTCGGAGAACACAAGTCCCTTGGACTCTTTTCTGACAATTTTTGCGATTTTTCCCAACCGGATTTAGAGTCCATCGAGCTTTTCAACCTAATTCTTGTAGGGCTAGTTAACAGTTCTCCATGTAATATTGTAATGGGCCAAATGACCCGTGAAATAAATAAATAAATAAATATTAATACATATATCGCTCAGAAAAACAAAACTGTTTTGAAAATAAAATTATCTAACATTATTATAAAGATACAAGATTACCTTCCCAAGTGCGATTCGAGATGGAATAAGGGGAAACGGTTCGTACTTGGTCAGACAATTACTTAAAGTCTATTTAGAGTTCGACGTGTTCTCAACAATTCCAGTGTCGCGATACTTATTTTACAAATAGACGACACGTGATAAATAAGAGGATCGCGAAATTGATGCCCTCTCGGTAATTAAACCTCGTGCAGCAATATCGAGATTAACTCTACCTCTGACCGCGCTAATCGTCCCTCCTGACGTCGCCCATTGTCAATATTATTCTTGGCCGGCTCATTTTCATTTACCCAACCCGGACGCTTTACACGTAAACGTCCATAATTGCGCGTAA
This sequence comes from Ceratina japonica, assembly GCA_019453355.1. NCBI lineage: Eukaryota > Metazoa > Arthropoda > Insecta > Hymenoptera > Apidae > Ceratina > Ceratina japonica. Next base: position 143,878 of record SMSR01015674.1, on the reverse strand, counting down.
GTAATTCCACGAATTGTCGATATTATAAATTATGTTAAATCGTGAATGACGTGTTTATTTAAAGAATGTTTCTAAATTAATTGCCAATATCGCGAAATCGAATCGGTCGAGTTTCCCTTAATCGTCGAGAGATCGGCGGGGATCCGTGAAACAGAGAAAATCTACCGATAGGAGGCAAAAAGGAAGAGCGGAATCCGGCGGGGTCGGTTTTATTCGGCCGCAGGAGAGGCAGTTTGTAGGTCGTTAAAAAGGCAATCCCCGGCGTGGCGCGTTTCGAGGCGGCACGTTGCGCCGTCATTAAGTTTCGGGGAACCGTAAGGAGTACATAATGTTGCGTTAACTCGGCACCGAGGGGGAGATGGATGGTCGGTACGCGTCGCAACTTTAATTTTTTCCCTCGCCGAGGTCGGGGATGGTTCCGAGCGAGCGAAAACCTTTACCCTCCTCTCTTTTTCCGCCGCTTCACCTGCGTTCTTCCATCTTTCCTCGTTCGACCGCCCCTCGTTTCCCTCCGACTTCCTACAGGAAGACCGATGACGATCNCCGCGCTAATCGTCCCTCCTGACGTCGCCCATTGTCAATATTATTCTTGGCCGGCTCATTTTCATTTACCCAACCCGGACGCTTTACACGTAAACGTCCATAATTGCGCGTAAGTAATTCCACGAATTGTCGATATTATAAATTATGTTAAATCGTGAATGACGTGTTTATTTAAAGAATGTTTCTAAATTAATTGCCAATATCGCGAAATCGAATCGGTCGAGTTTCCCTTAATCGTCGAGAGATCGGCGGGGATCCGTGAAACAGAGAAAATCTACCGATAGGAGGCAAAAAGGAAGAGCGGAATCCGGCGGGGTCGGTTTTATTCGGCCGCAGGAGAGGCAGTTTGTAGGTCGTTAAAAAGGCAATCCCCGGCGTGGCGCGTTTCGAGGCGGCACGTTGCGCCGTCATTAAGTTTCGGGGAACCGTAAGGAGTACATAATGTTGCGTTAACTCGGCACCGAGGGGGAGATGGATGGTCGGTACGCGTCGCAACTTTAATTTTTTCCCTCGCCGAGGTCGGGGATGGTTCCGAGCGAGCGAAAACCTTTACCCTCCTCTCTTTTTCCGCCGCTTCACCTGCGTTCTTCCATCTTTCCTCGTTCGACCGCCCCTCGTTTCCCTCCGACTTCCTACAGGAAGACCGATGACGATCGGGGGAAGAAGGGAGAAGCCCGGAGTTCTTAAAACGCGCGGCCGAGGTGGCCGTCGAACGGCGAATGGGAATAACGGGAACAAGACGAACGATCGGGAAGAAAGGAGTAGAAAGGGGGGGCAAACGGACAGGGAGAGAGAGAGAGAGGGACGGCGAGATACGTGTACATCATAGCGAAGCTCGTTATAATGCTCTTTGGGACTTGCTTCATTTCTTATTGCCGTAATCAAGCATGGGCACCGCGCGACTTGACGAATGAGGGCTGCAGCGAGCGAGCGGGCGAGCGCCGGAACCCGTCGGCGAAAATTGGACGACGATGGCCCGTTCTCTTCGCGCCGACGAGAACGAAACGACGAATCGAAGACGATTCGGTGATTAAAGTAACGAAGAAACGATAGCCCGGCCCTCGATCACGACGACGCCCGCCGTCGCAACGCCTCACCGACGGAAATAATAGTGTTCCGCCGCGGCGCCGCGCCGTTCCTTTTTTCCCCATCGACGGCGTTATCTCTCACGGGCGGCGGTGTAACGTCGACGGAACGTCGCTCTGAAGAACTCTCGAGCGCGAGATGGATTAAATTAACGTCTGCTTTATCGAACCGTGGATAACGATTAACTTTTTCTCAGCGCTCGCAACGTTTATTATCAAATTCTTTGAAAAGTTAATAAGAAGGGATTTCTCGAGAGCGCGGCCCGACCCGGACCGGAGCTGAAATGTCTTCGGCGGCGGCGGCGGCGTTTGCGCGCGGGCAAAAACACTCCGGACGAGAGTCCCCGAAGTGAAGTTCGGAGCATTACGACGCGCCTAATTAAAATTCCTCGACTGACCAAATGATTTGGCGTAACGCGAGCGAGTCTCACGGC
>SMSR01015674.1:89702-140564 GCA_019453355.1 Ceratina japonica | reverse complement strand
AGAGAGAGAGAAAGGGAGAGAGAGGGACGCGTCGGGGAAGGGTTTAAAAAGAGGAGCACGCGAGGCTGTTAGTCGGGACATTCCGCAGATTTATAGGTAAAGGGGCACGCTCGCGCGTTTGGCCTTGGAACGAAAGGGAACGCGGTAGATCTTCTCGTTTAGCCGATGAATGAAACGGCCCTTTGACTAAACACCGCCATCGATATTAGGAATCTTCCCTCCTCCTCTCCCCCCTCGGCCGTTTCTGTTAACCCTTTGTGCCTCGCCTCTCGTTCCCTTTTCGCGTCCGCTTCTTCGCCTCTAGACCCGGTTTTGTTCCCTTGCGTTGCGTAGCGTCGTTCGCGCGCACACGTTCTCCTCCTTTTTTAGCATTACGTTTCACTCGCCGGTTCGGTTAAGTTCGGTTCGAAGGTTTCTCACAGGTCGTGCGTGCATATACTCGAAATTCGAGCCAGTTCAAAAACGAGCAGCGTGCATGTGCGAGAGAGAGAGAGAGAGAGAGAACACGGTTAAGAGATAGACGGTATATGCGTGCGATCGTCGTCGACGATGTTCCAAAGCAGATGTCGGGGATCGCCCGATGAATCAGACGGTCGATCACTTTAATTGCTATCATATTAAATTACGAAGCTGCCGCGTTTGACGGTAGAATGAACATTTTTAATTGAAATCACCTCCTCCTTCTCGCAACATTGTTTACGTAATGACGAGCTCCCTCGCTTGATGAAGATTTCACAATCCCAGCTGACACGTACATACTATAATTCAGATTAGATCTTAGATAAAAAGAATAATTACAGTAATTAGAAATATGTTCGTAGACGTTCGTTATTGGAGTGCCTAAAAGGGTGGTCTGGTCGAGCGATCGGCGACACCCTAATTCCACCCTCATCCGTCTTTCTCGATTTCTCGCTCCTCGAGAGCCGCGCTCCGGACTCACGGAAAAAATACGCTCCGGGAGTCGCGCTCGTTCGCCCCCCCGTGTCGATTAATCATTGTCACTTAGTAGATCCATCATCAAACATTTTCCATGACCCGGAAGTCTTCATAAACACCGTGATCGCTAACCGATTCCCGCCCAATTCCCCTCGCCGAACTTTTATCCGCCGGGATAAAAAACGTACTTGTTTTTCTCGCCGAGATCCCCGACTTCATTACGAGCGGATCGAAAAGGGAAAAAAAGAAGAGGAAGGCAGGAAAGTAGTCGCGGGTAAGAATATCGGATATAAACGGAGGTCGGCGCATGGCGTTGCGACGACGACGGGCACGTAAATTTCCAGCGGACGCTCCTCCACCTGCACGCGAACGGATACGGAATACAGACAGACACACGGGACGGACGATCGGGTCCAAGGTCCCCGAACGAAAGCCCTGCACGCGGTCAGGAAGTTTGTTGCCCTATTTGCCGATGGTGGGGGCCTCACCGTGGGGCAGGCCCGGCCGCCGCCGCCGCCGGCGAGGGATGAGGCGCGAGAGAAAGGGCGAACAGGCCGACGAAACAAACGACGTAGTAGGGATTTCGAGCGGCCGCTCGCGCACCGTGGCGGGAAAACAATGAGGGCCAACAACCGACGCGAGGAGGCAACGCGACGCGGCCAGGAATCCGCTTGGCGGGAACTCGGACGATATGCTCGTGACGGTACTCGACTTTACCTCCCGTCGTCGCGTTTCGCGCTCTATGAATATATTAAAGCCGCGGCGCGATTTCCCAACAGCGAAAAATTAAATGTAAATAACCGGAGAGGTTGGCGGGATTACCGGACGGGGCGATGATTCGCTCCCCGATTCGCCGCTCCGGCCTGCGCGATCGATTCAATTGACAGTAAAATCGTCTGGTTAATAGAATCTTTTTAAAGATACCGTTCCCTTTGCCGCTCGAGAGCGACTCTCCTAAATAATATTTAACGACCGTGAAGGTTCTCGTTACGGCGAATTGAAACCGTGCCGCGACGAAACGACGAATTCGTTATTTCATAAAGCACTTATGCGACAGCGATTTCGTGTTCGCCGAGCGAGAGAGAGAGAGAGAGAGAGAAAGAGAGGTCGTTCGTTTCGTAAGCCGTTAGGGCACGGTGGGCGGGTGTCCCGGGGTAAAAATGCCGCGGCGGTATCGCGTGTTCTACAAGGCGACAAAAAACGGCGTTCCGCGAAGAACGATAAAACGACCGCGGAATGGGTCGTGTCGGTAAAACCGGCAAGAATGTAGTTGCCGTTCACTGACGGCCTGTAGTTGGCACGAAACAGTGGAAACGGGTCCCGGGTCTCTCTGTTCGACGGATCAGGATAAACCCCGAAACGAACGTGGGTCGCGCACCATCGCGAGCCGCTCGCGTCTAGACGCGTTTTTTTCCCAGCCGGCTCCGGGGGCCGCCGTGGGCAAACAAAGACTCGGGATCGTTCGATCGTTTCCACTTTACTTCCCGAGCTAATCCGACGCAAACCGTTCCTACTGCTCTCCTCGGACGGTTCCCGTGCGCCTCGCGATTTCGCGCTTTAAACCGCCGCTCCTTTGTTCCTCCCACGCAACTCTGACGTCGATCGAATTCGCCTTACATCCATTTCTCCCGATCAATTACGTCGGAGTATGACTCGAGATCAGTTAGTGCTAGCTTCCTAAAATTTGTCACTTGGTTTTTCAAGCGTACTATCAATTTTCGAGCGTGAAATAAAATTGATCCTCCGCATGTATTTGCGAATCGCCCTGTCAATGGACACAGATCATCGGTCGGGTCGGTTACGTGAAATTACGAATCGGAGCAGACGAGCAAACGACCTTTGGCATCGATGTGGTCGGCGGCGTTGGCACGAGGTCATCCGGGCCGGTAGTTTTCCAGGTTAGCCCGTAGGAATCCAGGAGCGGCGACGCGGCCCCTCGGAGGTATTTGAACCCGGGCCGAGGCGTCGTCCCTCCATCCGCCGTCTGTAGTAGCCCATCTGTCTCCCCTTGTTCCCCTTCCGCCGTCCTCCTCTTCCCTTCCTCCCTTGGCCCCGCGCACGCAGACGGAGAACCGCACCAAAGGGGAGACACCGAGAGGGGAACCCGAGTGTGTATCGCGAACTTCGTCCCTTCTGGTGCTCCCGCCTCGACGTAGAATCTAGACGATACATACAAAGCCAAGCGAATCCGTGCGAGCTTCGTTTCCCTTCACGGCTTTCGAAAACGAACACAGAAACTGTTTGCGATCGGATAACCATTTAATACTATTATGAATGGACGAGCGAAAATTCTTCCGTACGCGCACTACGAAGATCTAGTATTTAGCGAGTGCGTGTATTCATTTTTAATGCAGCTCGTCGCTGCACAGTTGTCTGCAAAGGCGGTTCTTTTGGCCGAAAATCAAAATATTATCTTAACTTTATGAAAATTGGTAATCTAACGTTCTTGAGAACGTTAATTTCGAGTCTGACATTAAAAATTAAAAATTCGAGACGATAGTTGTGGTGCTAAATTAGAAAATCTTTATTTCGATTGGAATTTATCGTACATTATGTAACACAAATATTTGCAGTAATGAACTTGACAGTAACAAACTTTTCAACAGTATGAATTTCATTTCATCTCAAGAAGGAAGGAAATTTCACTATCATTTAATACATTTTACACAAATTTATATTAAAATATCTCTTATAAGAAACTTGTTGCTTAAATGGAATATAACAAAGGCAGAGACGTCAGTCTATGTATTAAAAAAACAATACGGCAATGTGGCAGAAAAATTTGTAATGGATACCTCCCTCCCTGTAGGTCGACAATCAAAGGGAACGAGGAAAACCGATCCTAAAAATTCTGTGAAGCGTACGCGGCAGGGCCTCCGCGAAAAAGCCACGCGAGTAATTTTCCCGGGTCGTGATTTTGAAGAATCAGCCAGCTATACACGATGCGTACCCACTAGAGAAGCATCCTATTATGGGTAAAAAGTAAGTGAGCCTGACGAGCAAACGTTCGCATACCGCAGAGAGCGGAGGAGCGCTCTCTCTTTCTCTTTCTCCCTCGCACCTCCGCCTTCCTCGATAGACGGCGAACTTGTTTCGGATCCACGGTCGTTCCTCGGCAACGCAACAGACGAAGAGAGGAAGAAAGGATTCGAGTACGTACGACGAGTATGTTGTATCAGGTCGGAGCGAACGGAAGAAGGGAAGTCACGCGGTCAGACACGCCGCGCCGGTTAGATGCTCGCCCCCTCTCTTGCACCCTATCCAGTTAGGACTCACACTCGCATCCTCTCCTCTCCTCTCCTCTCTCTCCCTTTTTCTCGTCTCTTTTGCGTCTCGTTCTTTCTTTCGTTAAAACCCCTCGCCGAGGGAAGAAAGAGGAGCTCGGCTCCGTTTCCTCGTCCTCCGCCTCGTCGTCGTCCTCCGTCTCCGTCTTTTCCTCGTCGCGTCTCTACCCTTCCTGCTCCTTTCCCGCCGTTTCTATCTTCTCCTCTGCCCGTTCACCCTTTTCCTCATTCATTCTCCTTGTTTTACCGCAATAGCGTACTCCTTCTCGAGCGCGTCTCACGTTTCCCTGCCCCTCGGTGGGCGGCCGCCGTACGTACGTACTCACCGACTTACTTGGCGGGAAATCGGACGTGGTTCTCATGGCGTTCTGCATTCTCGAATAAAGGGCCCCCGTATACGTGTGTGTGTGTAGCGAGTACTCACCGTGCGACGCCGGTCTCACGCTTCTCTGTCGGCTCGCGCGCGGACGAAACGCTGCGGATAACGGTCGCGAGCGAGCGAACCGGGAATGCTCGTTCCCGATCGGCGTACCCGCGTTGTTCCGCGGTTATCGATCCGCTCCGGTACGCGGAATAGCTGTAGTAATGGCTTCCCTATGAATCAGGCATAAGCCGACCGATGTAACGTAAGGACGGACAAATTGTGGGATCGCACGACCCGATCTCGTGGATCTTCGTCCTACGAATTACGGCCCGAGACCTTATAACGCCGCGTTCACACTGACCAGCGTTCATATTTCCTAATCGTATCAACAATAGTAATAAAATGCTATGAGACAAACGTAGAATAAAGAACAAGCAGAATAAAGAATAGCAATAAAGAGCTTGACACCGATCCGTCCATATTTCACAAGGCTGATCGGTGAATGATCGGTGAATTTCACGGCTAGCTAGAAAGTTTCTTCTTCTTCTCGCCAGAAGTTGAAGATATAAATAGCTCGACGACGAGCCCCATTAAAATCGGCGGCGCTCACCAGCGATAGAAAGACTTGTATATCTGACGTTTTGTCTGGTCTCGATCGTCTTGTTCCACTTCGTTCGCGTAGTGCGCAGCGCGGTGCTAGCTGGCTGGCCCGGCTGACTTGCTCCGCGTGCGAGCCCAGGCCACGGAGTGTTGCATTACGTTCCCGGTGTGTTCCAGACCTACCGCAATCCCGAACCTTTGGTCTGGACTCGTCCACCGAGCGGCGGTCACACGTCGGTCATTCACACGCGGTACTTCTCTCTCTCTCTCTTTCTCTCTCGTTCTTTCTCTCTCTCTTTGGTCGCTCTTCGTCTGTTACGACGCGACAACCCGAGCCGAGCGGACCGGAGCTCGGGTCTGGTCCGCGCCACGCCACGCCACGGCACGCAGCGTCACGCCGCGCCGGATCATCCCCGATATCGTGGGATTATCAGGCTTTTAGTACCATCGATTGCCTCCGATTCTCGATGCCACTCTCCGTTATCGCCGAGCCACGAGCGTTTCCACTTCCGTCGACAGCGATCCATGACACGAAAAGCGGATTCGTTTTGTTTTCTCCCCTTTTTTTTTTCGTTTCGTTTTGTTTCGCAGACAGGCAAAATATTTTTTTTCCCAGTTTCATTGGGATAATTCACCGTTACGAGGGGACGCCGGGGAAACGTACTAGGAACGGTTCCGCGCGAAATTACGGGACGGAAAAGCTGAATTACAGCAAGAATTCGATGAATTTTAATATGAGAAACAAATACAAAGTCTGTATAATTTCGGCCTTGAGCTTTGACGAATAGGTCCGACGTCCTCGTAACGCGGCCGGCAGATGTAGGGCGTCGATTCTCCGAAAGGTCTTTCAAAACTCGACGACGGGCGTTCCGTCGCGTTTCCAAGGTCGGAGACGAAGCTGTTCCCAGACGAGATCATTTATCGCCGTAATTACAACGTCTGAACTCGGCGTTGTATAATACATTGTTTATGCAATAGAAACTGTTCGAATTTCTCGTCGTTCGAATCGTCGTCGTCTTTTCTTCGGGTTTTAACAGAAGCGAGAAAGGCGATTGTAGAAGCGTGTTGCGATTAATTCTCGGATTCCCAAAGACCCGGCAACGCGTACGTAAGTTCCAAATCCTCTGTTCTGATAACTTCCACTCTCCCGCGCGCGCGCGCGCGTACGTACCGGCCAGCCGTCTGTTCCCACAGTCTGCCGCGGGGTGTCGAGATGAAAGAAAGACTCGTCGGGGATCGGGAATTTGCGCAAACCGGACGGAGGAGGAAGTCTTAGAAGCCGATACACGAAGAAAAGGAAGCTCGATCGAGCGCCGGGACGGGAGGGACGCAGAGGAAAAGGGAAGGACGCGAGCCTTCATCTCCATCCCTCTTTCGTGCCTCCTTTCTTTGTGGACAGAGAGGCGCGACCGGTTCTGGTTTCGCGATCCTCGTCACCTGCGACCTTCTGTCACCGACGGGCCAACGACACTGCACCGGTTCAAAAGAAGTCTGGTGCCATTTTAGCGACCTGCGGCTTTTACCGGGAACGCTCAGGGTCAGAGGCCAGACGGGCCAACACCGACGCGCGTAACCTGATGTGCGCGTAGAGGACGGAGCCGCACGCACACGGATCGACTGCGTGGCTCTCTGTGTTCTCCGAACAGAAACACCAAGCGCGGACGTACACGCATCGCGTCGCCACGTCCAGATATCGCGCCTCCAGAAAATCGGCATATTTCGTTCACTCGATCATTTTATATCTGGAGCGCATCAGAAAAATTGTCTCTAAGTTCTGTGTCCATTTCTCGTTCTCGTATCCCTTCCACCTCTTTTGCCTTTCTCGTACGTCGTTCATTTGAAATTCTAATGAGCGACCGTACTGTTCTAAATTATTCCGCCGATACGCGATCATTGAGCAAATTTGTATTTTTCTATAGGAGTGTACGCTTCGGTGAGTTTCAATGAAAAAAGGGAAGCGAGAAGGCATGGAAAATGTGTAAAGGAATCGCGCGAGTGGCCTCGTTACGGCCCTGATAACTACAAATACGAATGAGTTCTGGCCGGGGCATTGCTCCTCGGCCGGGCACACTCGATTGCCCATGGGAAAGATTTCGGCGTATAAAAGGGACTACGCTCGTGTCTTCTAGCAGTCCACGGGGGTTTTATTAGGATTTGGGGTGCGCGGGAACTCGGCTGGCCGTGATGGATCCACGTCCGTCTGGCCTTGGTGGAGTTCAATGAAACCGACTCGGCGCAACCGGCAGAAACAACACGGCCGTTTTAGAATCATCAGCTGGGTTTCACGACGCCAAGGAAATTACGATAATTACATTGAAATCTAATTTCCCTAGAGAAAAACATATTAAAACCTGTAACAGAGGTTCTAGACGTACGAAAGGTGGGAAATATGAATGAATCATTACGAATTGAAAGTGAATGGAACCTCCAAGGTTTTAGATCGATTACGAGTATAAAGAAATCTTATTCACGTAGCTCGATACAAATTCCATAAATCGACGTTTAGATGAAACCTAATTAACTGACAAGCCTCAGATTAATATTTCCCATAGTAAACCTTCTGTCCTGAGAGATTCACTTCTCGCTTTGGTCATTCCAGTGTAATTAACAGGGTTATTTCTAAAGCCAATAAATTCAGTCACTTGTTTGACATTTTTTATGATTCCAGCTATGTCATAAGAAGAAAGCTTCGTACATACTTCTTAATGCATAATTTATAAACTCCCTATTGCATGATACTTCTGTTATTCTTATAGCCGTTTTCTTATTTCTAATTATGTAAATCTTTAACTATTTTTTTTTCTTGTTTTCTTCTTCTTTTTTTATCTGCTCTTTTATTGTCACTGCACTTGTAAAGGGCCAATTGATCCGTGAAATAAATAAATAAATAAATGAAGCCACGACCCGTCTTAAGGCCATTTGAAGATGATCCAGTGTACGATCGCAATTCCGACCGGGACGCGGCATAATAATAGAGCGAAATTGAAGGTTTCGACTCGTCATAGAGGCGCGTACGCGGGATTTATTTCCGTCGTCGGTGGCTGCGAACCGAGTCACCGGGGCAGAGACCTTCGCGCGCCTCTTTTCCACCGTCCTTCTCTCCGTCTGTGTTGCAATGCCGCGCCAAGTCGCGTCAGCGAGAAACAGCCTGGCTCGGCTAGAAATAGATAGCCTAGTTAGGCAGTATACGTTCCCCGACTCTATTCTCGGTGCAGGCCAACTTTTTCTCCTCGTTGGTCTTCGCTTACCTGGCCGCCTCGTGCTCTCTCCTCCGCGCGGCCGTCCTTCCTTCGCCGCGTCTTTCTTCTAACCGCGATCGTACTCGCACCGTTCGATCTCGTCGCGCGTACAAACGTATTTTTAATTCGTCCTGCGACTCCTTCGGTCGGGCACACTTTTGTCGAATCGCAATCGACGGTTTCGGCTTCGCAAATATCGGAATCAAAATACGCGGACCNCGCACACTTTCGTCGAATTGCAATCGACGGTTTCGGCTTCGCAAATATCGGAATCAAAATACGCGGACCGATATAATGTTACTATCGTCGATTCGGAGCGTTCTTCTGTAAATCGTCGAGCGGACTGGACATTGTTTATAACGGGGATTGATCAAGTTATCCGTAGTATATGAATGCCCGCGACCAGAAACGATCGATCAAACGGACACGAACGGAAACACCGACAATAACGAACGTCACAAAGAGCCCATGGAAAATTCTGCGTATTAATTCACCGGTGCCAGACACCAGCCGGCCGGCCCCTTCTCATCGATATTTTCCATTTTCGCATTTCATTCGACAGAGTTCAATGATCTCCGCCGCGGTGCGACGCATTGTTAACGGTCCTAACGTGAAAACGGCCCAGCCTCGCCGATTGGTTTTTCGAATTCGAAAAACCGGGTTACCACGACCGCGCGTTCCGCCTTTTCCTTTTTTTCCCCGCAACCGTTTCGGCTTTCGTTCCTCCTGGCGAAGGTGTACGGCCGTCGACGTCGATGGAACAAGGGCCCCGCAGATTACGCTCTTTGTCCCGGAGCCCGAATTCCGAGAATATACTTCGCATCGTCCGAAATTAAGGATATTTATTGGTCTGGCGTTACCGGCGGAATCCGAGAACAGAGCCGCAGGAGAAAAAGAAAGGGAGGACCTGGCGGGGTATATATCTATACAGACTTGGTCCGTTGACCAAGGTCCCTCTCGTTCTCGTTCTATGGAAATGAAGAGCGGCGCGCAGTTCGTTTCGCGTGCGAGCCGAGGGCGGAGGAGGCTTCGGCCGTCCGAACGGCGAGCGCAGCTTCCTGGAAAAGTGGTTCCGACGCAATTACCATGGTCACGTACAGAATGTTATTAGGTACGTGTCTCCCGTCGGAACGGGGCCGAGTTTTCCTCGAACCCAGACGATTTCTTTCGCGAACTTGGACGCAGCTGCGGAAAACCGAGGCGGCGACGAAACGAAAAAAGGGAAAGGAGTTCGTCGCCGTTCAAGGCGAATCCATTTCGTGCTTATGAATATCGTAAACAGACGGAGAATTTCCGCGACAATTTCGATCATCTATTTTTCGGCGCTATCAGCAGACCTTCTGTAGAATTATGTATCTGTGGACGGGATCGGCGGGGAGGCAAATTGATTTAAGCAGGTTCATTTGGTACGTAGCAAGTCAAATGCAAGTTATAGAAAAGGGGAGCTTGATTTGACTAGCGTACATGTTAATAACGGAGGTTACCTATTCTAAAGATGCAAATTTCGTTTGTTGTGTTTAATTTAATTTAATTTCTTTATTAAACAGACATGAGTCCATTATGACACTAGTATAACAAAAAAAAAAAAATGTTAGAAAAACTAACAATAAAATATATAGGCCCGAAAAACAGGAAAATAAGGAGACATACAAAATTAACATAAATAAAATGAATTAAATTCAACTATCACAGACACTGCGAGGACAACGGTGCCAAAGCCATATTTATATATTTCTCGATTCATAGTCACCCAATCTACCTAAATTTGCAATTAAAATATTCGTTAAATGTTTCTCTTTAATATGACATAAGTTTCATTCAAAACTGTCTGTCAATACCTAATAAATTAGCGATAGAAGTCTAGGAAATCACTCTTTTCCATATGACTACATGTAAAATTGTAAAAAATATTTATATTGATATCTCATCATTAAGGTATCGAAATGACTTCAAAATTATTTTGAGGTATCCTGGTATACTATTATAGACTATCAAATTTTTTGTTGGAGATCTATCTGTTAATTCCTTAACTGGATGAACCTCATTAATCACTCTTGTTATTGCTAATTCTCGCGACAATTCCGATCATCTATTTTGCGGCGCTATCGGCGTAGCTAGACTTTCTGTAGAATTATGTATCTGTGGACGGGATCGGCGCGGAGGCAAATTGATTTAATCACTCGAGTTCTTCGTCGGGGCATCCTTCCCGCGGGTCGGACATCTTTGAAGGTGTGTAACGCGTCTGACGACGACGCCCCGTCAAAGAGGAAATCCACTCAGCGACGTCGTGGGCATTTTCTAAAAGGTGCCTAATATACCTAAGGAGGCGAGAGCCGGGTGTCAAAGGGCGAGGGAATATTACGGGCCCCGGCGACGCGTCGTTAGCGAACCTACGAGGAGACGGAATCAAAGCGAAGAGAGGAGTCATCTAGACTAAGTGGTCGGTGGCCATAGATATCGGCCGTCGGAATGGTTCATTTGACGCGCGGACAAAGACCGACCGAGAAGAGCGTTCCTATTATTGACGGCCATTGTACGTCGAAACGCATCTTGATCTTTCCCTCCCGCTCCTTTCCGGCACACATCGCGTTGAAATAACGTCGCGCGCAGGACTTTTATTTCGACGTCGTACGACGTCGAGTGAAAAACCGCGTGTCTCGATCATTATTAGATCCGCGGAGTTATCGTCCCGCGAGTAAATTAGCTGGATCGACTATAACTAGAGTAGTTATCTCGGAGTCGAGGCGTGCTTCTGGCCGAGACGGTTTTAAGAGAAAGAACGTCGGTCTCGAGAAATTGATAGCAGCGGCAATCGATGAAGCACCGAATCATGACTAAAACTTTGGACGGTAATGACCGGTATCGGATCGAAGATCGCAATTTTCGCGTTCTTAAGTGCAGAACGCTCTTCTTCTTTGGCCGAAGCCCGGGCCGAACCAAGAGGAACGAAGAGCGGACTGCAAAAGAAGCGAACAAAAATATTAAAGGGTAGCGAGGGGGACAGGGGGGGATATGTAGGAAGTCCGTAGTCTTCCGTCCGTGTACAGCGAGCGGGAGAGGAAACCGGCGGGCCTTGGGCGAATAAAGAAGGGACAGGGGTTCCATCCCTTGGTAGTCAGACGCAGGCGTCTGCCGTTACCAAACGCAGCTGATGCGTAGCGATGGGAACGATGCTCTCGCGGGAGGAACGCCTTCGAAGATAATATTTGTAATTCGAACCAAGTGTCCGGACGACGACGCGCCGGGGTGCGTACCCCGTTTCGGAATTACGATTAGCGGACGCAGGATGCAACGAGTAGTAATTAGTATCGGAAGTTGCCTGCCACGGTTGTTAATTAATCGTAACGTGTCGTTAGACGAGACCGAAATCTGTATCGGACGAATGTCGTACGATTATAAGATTGATTGAGAACCTAATCATATTTTCGTATCATTTAGAAAAATTTAGAATAGATTTATTTGTACTATTGCATTGGTTGAGAACCTAATCATATTTTCGTATCATTTGGAAAAATTTAGAATAGATTTATCTGTACTATTGTATTGATTGAGAGCCTAATCATATTTTCGTATCATTTGGAAAAATTTAGAAAAGATTTATCTGTACTATCGTATTAGCTGGTCTTAAAAAATATTGAAATCACGAGTGTTTCAAGTTTGAAATTGGTCCCATTGCTAGGCGGGTGCTCCCACTTCTCTCTTCTCTATCTGCACCCCCTGCCCGTACATCTGTCTGTCTGGCCCCGTGCCGAGCGTCTTAACCCTACGAACCTCGACTTCCTCCCTTATTTTCCTGTACTTTCGTCCCCGTGGTCCCTCGCCGTTTCCTTCCGACTCGCCTTGCGACACAGCCGCGACAATTGGCGCGCGCGTTCGTTGAATTTTGAACTCCGCCACCCCTTCGCTCGCTAACGAAGATAAAGAAACCGGGAGGGACGAGAAGGGCACGAGCCGCGGTTCTTTCTACGTCGGACGCGACCGATTTCTAAACGGGGAATTTTTCCTCCGGCCGGGAACCGGCTGGGAGGAGAGGAGGCTACGAGAAAGGGAAACAGTCGTCGGAGAAGTTTTCTTTGTAAGCAACAGGACGATTTCCATTTCGCTTATAACAACCTCTCTCTCCTGATCCTTTCAATCATCGTGATTCTCTTCGTCCCGCCGCCAGCGAACTGAGACAACGGGCTTACTCCTTCCTGCCCCCCTCCGGATCCGTTATTTATTTACCCCCTCGTTGACAAATAAACAGAGAGAGAGAGAGAGAGAGAGACGGGGACTTTTTTCTTTAAAGGAGAACCTGTTACCTTTATGTAATTTTTTCTTTCAAGTGGATGATACATTGACTTCTCAAAATTTATGATGAAAACGATCGAAAGAAAGTGGAGAGAAGAAAATGAGAGGAAAGCGGAGAGGACGAAAGAGCGAACGGAATAGCGGGCAACAGGTATAATCTGGTACCATGTTTATCTGGGCCCTAACTTTCCACGTTTCTTTCGCCGATGCCGCGGCTAAATTAATCTCTCGGAACGAACGAACGACGAAACTACAGCGTTGGTAGTCTACTCAGCACCAGTCAAACTATTTACCTGCGCCTCCCGTGAATTACCTCGTTCCCGCGCCGATATGACGAAGGATACACCCACATAATAATTCCCTTTCGAGGCAAGTTTCAAGCTGCAGTCTCTTAAGAAATAAATTCCTCCGGCGATCAATGTCTCAAATGAATATTGTACATGTAGTTATAAATGCAAGCTTTTTGATGAGGAAATTTATATAAATAGATGATCAATTGAAATTTTCGTGCGTATTTTTAAAGATTTACTGCTGTAAAATGTTTTTTTGAGATTGGCTGTCCTGGCTTTGATTTTCATTATTTTTACACTCAAAAAATTCCCAGTATAGTTAAAGACTAGTATAATATGTGTACGAAATTTGATAATAATAAATTAAAATGTCTCTCCACAAAAACTTCTTGAAAAACCGCACTTTTCCGGCCTTCGAACCCCTTAAAATATTGCCTTCTTTCAATTTTCATTACTTCAATTTTCCAAAGTATGCTGCGTATGACGAGGAATCGAGTATTTCACGTAGATTCGCCTAATCTCCGGGGAACACGATACGCGCGATCGAACGGTATACGCGAAATTCGTCGTTCTACGCTTTCACGCGGTAACGAGGCACTACTGATCCGCGATTCACCGAGTTAATCGGGCCTGTTCTTTGTCGCCGATGGTATTCGCGTAGCTAGGTAAGACGAGGCAAGCCATCGTCGAACTCTAAAGTCTAGCCTCTAGATCCTAGACTGTAATTCCTGTCGAACGTCTAGAGAGAAAAGCAGCTTTAGCGTTGGCATCGCCGAGGAAACCGTGCCCGATTATCTGTTTGGATGCAATCGAGCGAGGATGAATTTCCGCGCAGAAACGGACCGCAATAATCGCTATATCTAATTACCGACGCTCTCTCTTTTGTTCCGTTCGAATTTCTATAACCGCTTACCGAACGTCACCGTCAAGACTTACGGACCTCCGCGTCACGAGGACGTTCTATCAGACAAAATCAAATCTACTTTTTTTTCGAGAAGCCGCAAGCGAACGAATCGTATCCAGTATAAAGTCGATTCGGAAACGTCTAATTGGAATCCTGGCTATAATGGAGATTAACGACACCCCTGCGAACGAGGGTTCCAAAATTCATGAACCAGAAATCGCTCCTTCGCGTCGCGAGATAAAATTGATATGGCAAAGTGCGTTCGTGAAAACAAAAAAAGGGCTGTTAAATTGTTCGACCGACTCTCACGAAACCATATCCGATCAAACGGTCAATTTATCCGGGCGGACGGGAGAAGGATCGATCGGAGGGTCGGGGTATAATATTAATTTGCCTAAAACATTCATAAGGGGAGCGTGATCGGATCGCGGCACGGTTCGGCTCGGTCCGGCACCGAGGAAATATTTGTCTACACGGCTAACGGAGGATAAAGGGGCGCGAAGACGTGGGCCAATTATTAATTTTACATTTGCACATGCAGGCATACAAGCTGCCTCGTAATGTCCAGGTATCCGGGAGTAAAGTATTAAGAAATTTGTGAGTCTTTTCTTCTAATCAGAATTTTCGGTTTTGAACCAATTGTAGGAATATTTATTTATTTATTTATTTATTTCACGGGTTCCTTTAANATTCTTCTAATAATAATTTTGGGTAAATTTGAACCAATTGTAGGAATATTTATTTATTTATTTATTTCATTGGTTCTTCTAATAATAATTTTGGGTAAATTTGAACCAATTGTAAGAATATTTATTTATTTATTTATTTATTTCACGGGTTCCTTTAATAAGAATTTTGGGTAAGTTTGAACCTATTGTAGGAATATTTATTTATTTATTTATTTATTTCATTGGTTCTGCTAATAATAATTTTGGGTAAATCTGAACCAATTGTAAGAATACTTATTTATTTATTTATTTATTTATTTCACGGGTTCTTTTAATAAGAATTTTGGGTAAATTTGAACCAATTGTAAGAATATTTATTTATTTATTTATTTCACGGGTTCTTTTAATAATAATTTTGGGTAAATTTGAACCAATTGTAAGAATATTTATTTATTTATTTATTTCACGGGTTAGGAAGCCCCTTAGAATACGTGATACAAAATTTCAAAATTTTAAGCAATACAATTATATATATACAACATGCATAAATAAGTGTGAGTAACAATAACAAATCTGAATATATAAAGAACATATTATAGAACATCGAATATCATGAGAATAGAACATAGAATATCGTGGAGCAACGCGTTAAGGGACACACACGGTTTGTGAACGTCCCCCGAATTCCGGATAGAACGAATCGACGCCGTGGATGGTGTACCCCGTTTAAAATTTCAGGACGCGAGGCAGAGTCGCACGTTATTTTCCACGGCGCTGTTAGTTATGCGATCCCTTAATTGCATTGCTAATTGCCAAGCGACGAAGCAACATTTGCATCGCCGCGCGAGAAGCACGAGTGTGTTATTCGACGCAGTGAGTAAACTCTTCTTACTTCGCCAGTTTTCTTGCACATATATACTCGCATAATATGTTTCCTCATTATCTTGATTTGGCGTTACGTTACTACATACGTAGCCATCTCTCCCAACGGATTCATATGAAATATTCATCGACAGACCTACCGAGAACTATTCTACTTTCTATATNTTGGTTCTGCTAATAATAATTTTGGGTAAATCTGAACCAATTGTAAGAATACTTATTTATTTATTTATTTATTTATTTCACGGGTTCTTTTAATAAGAATTTTGGGTAAATTTGAACCAATTGTAAGAATATTTATTTATTTATTTATTTCACGGGTTCTTTTAATAATAATTTTGGGTAAATTTGAACCAATTGTAAGAATATTTATTTATTTATTTATTTCACGGGTTAGGAAGCCCCTTAGAATACGTGATACAAAATTTCAAAATTTTAAGCAATACAATTATATATATACAACATGCATAAATAAGTGTGAGTAACAATAACAAATCTGAATATATAAAGAACATATTATAGAACATCGAATATCATGAGAATAGAACATAGAATATCGTGGAGCAACGCGTTAAGGGACACACACGGTTTGTGAACGTCCCCCGAATTCCGGATAGAACGAATCGACGCCGTGGATGGTGTACCCGGTTAAAATTTCAGGACGCGAGGCAGAGTCGCACGTTATTTTCCACGGCGCTGTTAGTTATGCGATCCCTTAATTGCATTGCTAATTGCCAAGCGACGAAGCAACATTTGCATCGCCGCGCGAGAAGCACGAGTGTGTTATTCGACGCAGTGAGTAAACTCTTCTTACTTCGCCAGTTTTCTTGCACATATATACTCGCATAATATGTTTCCTCATCATCTTGATTTGGCGTTACTTAAACATACGTAGCCATCTCTCCCAACGGATTCGTATGAAATATTCATCGACAGACCTACCGAGAACTATTCTACTTTCTATATTTTACAGGGAGACATTAGAACGCTTTAGAAACGACGAATTCGCGTAAACAACTAATATAATATTCCGACGTAGGTAAATTATTCCCAGACACGAGAACGTCGCACGTTCACGAGGCGAGAGATAATTACTAGGGAACGATCCTAGAACGGGAGGAAGAGAAAAAGAGTTAAACGCGGGGGGATCATTACTAATGTGAGTTGACACGAAACACGCATTCGAAACGCGGCTCCCGCGACTACTCGATCGTCGGGGGGTGATAAAAAGTAAGAAAGCGGTCGTTCACGCCCGGTTAAGGGTTGTCACCCTCGCCGGTCGTCTCGCTCGGCGGGCGCGGCGCGGCGCGGCTCGGAATAATCGTCGTTATCCCAAAAAAAGTTGCCAGTTTTTTTCCGCCGCCGAGTTCCCTCGCCGGCGGCCCACCACCACCCCATCGCGTCCCCGTTGGTTTGCCGGCTTCTCGCCGCGTAAACTACCCCTCGGTAGGTAGTAGCTGCTCCGCGCGGGTAGTAGCTCGGGCCCGGGTCCCGCGGGAGCTCCGTGGCGGTCGAAACCGCGGCGGGAGCTGGCACAAATGCCGTAGGCTTTGTTTTAATTGCGACGTTTGTTCGCTCGCGCTTTATAAATGCTCCTCCTCGACGAGCAACCGCGCCTCCTCTCCCTCCTGCGCAACCTTTTCCTTCTGCCGCTTACCTCGTTTCCTCCCCTCCCGGTCCGGGGGAGAGCAGCCACCTTCTGGCCCGGGAACCCGCGCGTTTCAGAACCCTCTGCGCTCGAATTACACGCTCGCTACCAGATAAGGGACGAAAGAAAGAGAACGAGCGGGCGAGCACGGAAGGCTAATCTTCCTTCCGTTTGCGGAAATATCGCGGCCTCTTTCCCAGCTACACCCGCCGCCAACCCCTGGCAAAATTGAATCTTGCCGAGGGGATTCTTTGAACGGGTTGCGACTGGGAATTAGTAAATTCGAGCAAACTTGAAATTGTGCTTGTTTCTCCCGGTTGAATTTAACTAACGAACAACTCGCATACTTTCATATCGCGCGCTAATCTAATTATCAAAAGAAAATTTCCTATGCCGCGGGATTATCGTAATTTCGACCCGCCGGGAGATTACTTTCTTTCTTCGCTGGCGAAGGTAATAATGGAATTTTCGCCGGTCTTTCAGGTGCGTTCGACGCGCGCCGGCGAAACGAAAACGCAGACAACGGCGCCGTTCGAAAGTCGTCCCGCTATCACCCCCGTTTTCGCTCCTGAAAGATAATTCAGACCCGTCGACTGAATGGGTTATCGTAACAAAGAGGCGTCGTCGTGTCGCGTTGCATCCGGCGCGAAGCAAAGCGGCCGCGAAAAGTAACGTTTATCACTGTTCGTTAAGCAGGAACAACGGGCCCGGTCTCTTTGAGCGGGCGTTTATTATTCGTCAATTTGAATTTCGAGAGATCCTTTTATTTCGCCTGCCGTACGTAATTCGTGATTAATTAAAATGCTCGTCGCGACGCGCCGTGGTACCCGAATAAATATTCCTGCGAACGGGGAAGGGAGAAGAGGAAACCGGACGTCTTGGGGTTCGGGACTTGTACGGGAAGTGTAAAAATCGAATTACCGCTTCCGACGAGATAAATTAAAAAAAGGGAAGAGAGAGGGGAGAGGAGGACGTAGCTATGGGCCGCGTTATGACTCTCGGGTTATCATTTAAAACGCGCGTAGCCTCGCCGTATAATAACGTAGTAAAGTTTGCATCCCTATTGGGGGAGAAAGCGCCGCCGCGGCTCTACACAGTGTCTCGTAAAAATTGACTCATCGTTCAACGAACCCTGCGTGCGTTAAAGGGAAACCGAAGTCGGGGGTGGGAGCGGAAGGAGAGAAAAAAAGTGCAGCCGACGACGGGCCGGGCGTTAGTCATCGGCGAAATAAAACCGGGCGACGCCGATTAGTTACCTTCCATGAAAACGGCCGCCCTAACCGCTCGCCGATTTCGAGCCGCGATACCGCGCGGAGACAACGGCAAACACTATAACACCAGGTATATTGGCACAATCAACGTAATGAAATTATTATGTCAGTCATGAACGCGAGCGAGACGCGGCGAGAGAGCGGCGCGGGTGGAATTGCCGTCGAACGCTTTGTAATAACATTTCCACGGTCGCGCTTAATTTTACGCGCACGCGCCGCCACCGCCCGTCCGGGGCGCGTATTTACGCAGAAAAAGATAGAAACGCACCGTTTCCGAATGAAACGAGTGACCGCCGTGAATTAGTAAACAGCGGCCGGCTATAAATCCGTGTTTGTTAGCCTGTTTCGCGCTGCTTTATTTCCCCGTGACGGTTCTCCATTTCGCGGCTCTTTTTGATTCCGATTTCGAGTCTCGCCCCCCCCGGGAACAAATTGGATTCCAATTATTCGGAATTGACGATTAAATCGAGTCGATCGGCGGAGAAGGAGGGAAATTAATCGCGGCCGGACGTTACTTTTTGTTCGGTTCTTCCCGTTCGGTGCGAGCAGTATCCTCGATCGATTCGTCCATTAACTAAACATCCGACCGTCGAATAAATAAGTAAAAGAAATCGAGTTTCGAGATCGACCACGTGCGGCCGCTCCCCTAACTCGTAATGAAGCGAGTCGGACGGTCACTTAGGGTTGATTAATACGAACGTATTCCGCGTCGTCTGGCGTTCGTCGAAGGCGTCGAGACGGAACGGGACAGAAGTCTCATCAAGTTAACTCTCGGTGAAGTTAGTTTCGGGGTAAATCACCTTTGTGCCGAGCGGCAGCTGCCCCCCGCCCGTCCCCCTCTCGCCGTCACTCTCTCTCTCTCTCTCTGTCTTTCTCTCGGTCCCTCCCTCTCCTTTCTTGGAACAACACCTTCCACCGGCTCCCCGTGCGCGATTCGATCTGCGAAACCACCCTCGCGTGGATGCACGTGCGTAGGATTGCTCGCATATTCCGTCGGCAGCGAGCATATGGCATTATTGGGCCAGGGGTTAATTTGATCGTACCGGGTGAAATTGAAGAAATCGCTGGAACTCGACGAAGGCGTTGGAAATATTCCGTTAACGCCTTTGCATTTTCCATTATTGCACGGGAGGNTGCTCTCTCTCTCTGTCTTTCTCTCGGTCCCTCCCTCTCCTTTCTTGGAACAACACCTTCCACCGGCTCCCCGTGCGCGATTCGATCTGCGAAACCACCCTCGCGTGGATGCACGTGCGTAGGATTGCTCGCATATTCCGTCGGCAGCGAGCATATGGCATTATTGGGCCAGGGGTTAATTTGATCGTACCGGGTGAAATTGAAGAAATCGCTGGAACTCGACGAAGGCGTTGGAAATATTCCGTTAACGCCTTTGCATTTTCCATTATTGCACGGGAGACCCTCTCTGTCGTCGTCCTTGAACGCGGCGCGAAATCTCTTTGAAAGCACGGCAATAAATACGTATAGAATCGTCGNGCTCTCTCTGTCGTCGTCCTTGAACGGGGCGCGAAATCTCTTTGAAAGCACGGCAATAAATACGTATAGAATCGTCGCGTGTTCGATATGAAAACGTTCATCAAAACGTTCAAGTCCTTCGAATCTACGGACACGATACAACCGAGAGACCGTTTCTTTGCCACGAGTCGGACGCGAATCGTGATTTACGAACACCGCCGCACGATTTACGTACGCCCACGCGTTTAGGACAGTTGTAAATTATAGCTAGACCAGGTAAAGAGAAGAGATAATCACGATATCTGATAAGTGTTCTTTCTCTAGTTCCGGCGGCCACTTTCTCGTTCTTTTCCGCGCGGTAATCATATAAAGTCCCGGGTATACTATATTCCGGTCGTTTCCGTATACCGAATTTTAGCGGAGTGCGTTTTCAGNACCACTTTCTCGTTCTTTTCCGCGCGGTAATCGTATAAAGTCCCGGGTATATATTCCGGTCGTTTCCGTATACCGAATTTTAGCGGAGTGCGTTTTCAGCGTCGACATCGACGGCGTTAATCCGGCTGGTTTATTGCCAGGAGAGATCCCTCCGTGGCAGGTTCGTCCCGGCGGTTGTTTCAACCCCTTTCGCGGAAACGCATCGCGCGTTCCGTTGCGGCGCAGGGGGTTAAGTTCGTTTCCACATAGTTCGACGACCGAGTAGTCTCTCTCTCCGTTCGTAGACTCCCTGCGGAGGTCAGCCCCGGCCCCGGTGTACGTAGGTACGTGCGCACATCTAACCGGGCGACCGACCCCTCCGGATCGGTCGACCGGCATGGCACATCGATGAGATGGCTTATTACGGCGGCGGCCGGCATTATTACCGTGCCACGGCACATTTCTCGAATGGAAATTCCGCGAATCGTCGCGTCGGGGACGACGACGACGCCGACACGAAGAGACGTCCGAGTCCGCCGGACCGGCCCGGCTGCCGCGCGCATCCAAATGCCCCGTGTACGCGCGCTCACTCGTTGGAATGCTTCCTCTTAACCGACCGAACCCGAACGGGATACCTTTAATCGATATATCCTCGATCCACGATCCCGTCAAAACGAGCGCAGCAGATTTCGGGTGCGCGCAATTCTCAGTTTTAAATGATTTTTAACACTAGAACGACGAAACCAGTCATTTTGACTGGTTTTAAATGGAGAAATCCATGTATAAAAAAAAGACAGTCGTTCTAGTGTTAATAATACTCAAAACGACCTGTTATCCTTAAAGCCTCAACAAGAGTCAGTTTATTTCCATAAGATATTTGTAAAGTGCAACGTTTCGGTTCATTTGCAAGCACTTATCAAGTGTTAATCTACAACAACGATTAAAAATAATTAGACACGGGACACTTTAAATCATTTTCATGTATAGAATTCTAGATTTCACATTTTGATGATGAGGTTGTCGATTCTTTTTTACCCATATTATTTTGGATTTAAGGCTTTCACGGTCATTGTTTATTCTGATAGCATTCATTTTCTGGATATATCATTTTTAACCGGATGTATAATTTGTTGTTATTTTAATGATTAAGGTTCACGCGTAGTTGTGCAAAGAATAATTAAATGAGTTTTATTGGAACATGAAGAGGACACCGTCTTAACGTGTTTAACAAAAATTCGTGTGTGTAGGTAGTTAGGGAGAACATTCACATTAAAAAACAAAACAAGAGTAATACTAGAATAATCGATTACTATCAAAAGAATGTGATTAACTTGAACTTATCAAAAAGAAGGAGTTGGAAGGAGTTCATGAAACTATACAGTTTTCTTTTTGTCTCAATAGTTTATTCTGATAGCATTCATTTTCCGGATATATTATTTGTTAACCGGATGTATAGTTTGTTCATATTATTTGTTACTCGCTCAAAGTTTATAATAATCGTCGAATTGAACGACGTAAAAGATATTTGATTTTCCGAGAGCAAATTGGAACGGTTTTCGGCGGTCCACTCGACGATGCAATTTTTGCAAGATATCCGCTCGTCACGTACCGGGAACGTTGACCTGGGCACGACTTGAGGGCTCGATTGTTAATTTCGAGAGGATGTAACGAGCACCGACGCAAACGTATTTTAATAAAGCAAATTGCAACTTTTCGATCGAGAGCGTAGGGACGGTAATGAACCGAGCGGTATCGGGGCAACCCCCTTGGCCGGCCGACCCTTTCCATGACCGATGATGGTCATTGCCACTAGCGGGAATTCGNGCCGGGAACGTTGACCGGGGCACGACTTGAGGGCTCGATTGTTAATTTCGAGAGGATGTAACGAGCGCCGACGCAAACGTATTTTAATAAAGCAAATTGCAACTTTTCGATCGAGAGCGTAGGGACGGTAATGAACCGAGCGGTATCGGGGCAACCCCCCTTGGCCAGCCGACCCTTTCCATGACCGATGATGGTCATTGCCACTAGCGGGAATTCGGGCCGATGCGGACGTCACGCGACGCGACGGAAGGACAGGATAACAACGAGAGTTATTTGGAAACTCGTTACATTTTGCTTACGGCTCGTTACAAGTTCTGTACATTTTCCCGTCGTTTCGACGGAACGAGGCGCCGCCTCGCCGTCCTCGCGTTCTCGAGTCACTCTCTGAATTACTCCCGTCGACTAACGGGTCCACCCCTTCGCTGCCACTCTAAGCACCATCTGTCGTTGTCCTAATTAGGCGGCTTATCGTGCCCCGACAAATTACTGGCTGCGTGCGCGAAAAATACGAACGGCCGAGAGACGTCGTCGTCGTGACCGGAATCGTTTGAGTCAGAAAATTCGACGAATGTCCCCTCCGGCCGGGGCCATCGGTCTCCGGGTCCGGCACTAGAGGACTCGTTCGGGATTAAACTTCATTTTCCCGCGGCAGGAATTTCGCGAAGCACGCCCGCACTTCAATTTATCCCGGTTATTCCGATCATTATCCGGTCGGTATGCCGAGCGAGGAAATGCAATTTTGTTGTTCGTCACTGTAAATGGCTGTTTGCAAACGAGCGAACGGCGTCTATATCCTGTTTGCCCCGCGACGCAGTTAATAACGATCTTCCTCCGCGTTACGACGCTCGACCGTACCTGCTACCTAATTCACCTGTGCACTCGTGATTCCCTCTGTCGATTTTCACAACGACGAGGAAATTAATAATTTGGCAAAATCTAATGACTATTCATTAGACGTTTCTTTATAGAATCTAACGAAGTCTGCGTGAGGTATGCGACGTATTACGCACATTAGATACGTTTCTCGGTAACATTTTCACGCGGTCGTACGAACGCGTCTCACGCCTACGGGGATTCGCGCGCCGACCTGGTAATTCTTTCTCATCTCGTAATTAGGAAACGACACCCTGCCGCGTTCCCGTCGTTCCGCGCGACGCGTATAAATCGCGCGAAGGGATGAACCGGCGGGCCAGACGGAGAAAGAGAGAAAAAAAACAAGGAAAAGGGGACGCCGGCCGAGAAAGGGTAAATACACGCGGATAAGGTGATTCCGGAAGATAATTTTGCGAGGGACGGAGGGGAAGGGCGGATTAATCGTGGCGAAAATAAAAATTTAACGCCGATGATGAAGACGTCGGGCGAGAGTGGGAGGGCGCAAGAATACCCGAAACCTCCGACCTGTTCCTGGAAGATGTTATTGGATCTAGCGGCCGAGTATCGCGTCGATTTTATGTCGGTTTTATGTCAATTTTATTCCGCAAACATTATGGCACGTTTCGGCAGCGCGCCAGTCAATAGCGACTTTCTATCTCCTCTTCTTTTTTTTTTTTCGGACAGCGCCGCCTCGTCGGAAAATATGAGCTCTCTAGAGATCTCGGGGGATTGTTAGAGGGCTTATCCTATATGTTTTATCTTTTTATAATCAATTTACTGTACCGAAGGTTTATGGTCATTGGAATGGATCCCTTCGCGAATCGACGTTCGTATAAAACTACTTTCGTAATCAAATTTTGCTTCATTACGTACGAGCTGCGTAAAGCGAAGAGTGCGTCAAATGTAAAATACTAAATAAAACATAATCGTTTAGGATCTTCATCTGGAATTCGCGGGTTTACGCTCGTCGATATAAACCTGGCGAGTTTATTAATCACAATTAAAGGCTCGATTCTCCTCGGATCCCTACATTTCCAAGGAACATCCCTCGAAAGCACTCGGAATTCCATATACACCGCGGCGAAAGTACCGTACAAGTAAATAACCGAGGGTCTCGCGAGTCGCTCGTAAAAGTACCGCAATAAAATATCGAGTCGTAGGATCGTCGCTTTTCTTCCGCCTGCTACGATGTACTTTGGTCGCGCGGTTAGGTACTTGTATTTTGTTACGATCCGCCGCCGCCTACAGTTGTTACAAAAAATATTTTTCGCTTACCATATTCATCGTGTCGTTTGCGCAAACGGATGCTCTCAATTTTCTAATATTGAAAACCAACGCCGTTCGCATAGAAATCGATTGTGACAGATTTAATATAATTTTTCATTGGTAAAGAACGTAGCACTGACGAACTGGAAAATAATGTACTGAATTCTTGAAAGCAGGAAATTCACTTTTCTTGGCCGACTAATTTTCGATTTATTAACATTTTTCTGTAACTACTGTAAGCAAAACTTTTGGCAAAAGCGTATAGGATCATTCATATCTCGATTCATGAGAATAATTTCTTTCTCCTTTTTTTTTTCACAAATTGTTATCGTATTCGTTTGAAATGGAGTTTAGCACGTTCAGAAAGCGAAGGAATTCAGGAGTAGCAGCGACTGAGGCAAGGGTTAGTGGAATTTCAATGAACATTGAAATTTCTTTAAACGTTATTCATTAAAGACAGTTTATTGTATAATGGTGAACGCGATGAATCGTGAAAGGCTCGCAGATATTCATATTCCTGTAATACATTTACGTCGTCCTATTGTTAGGAGGAAAGAAGTCAATGGAATATGAAAGGTGATCAACGGACGGGGGAGCGGTTGATAGAAAGTTGAAGAAGTTCAATCGAACGCGAGAGGGGTAACGGGGGGTAGATAGGCGGTAGGTGCGGGACTATCAAGAAACAAAGGGGAAACGAAGAGGCTCCGGTAACGATTCCCTTTGTCGTCCGTTTAATTCGCGACGCTATTTAACTTCGCTCGTCAATAATGAATAAAACAGCAGCAGGCGCGAGTCGCATTCACGATTGAAAAGCAACGACAAACAAAGGCGATCTCGTGTCTTTCATTAACGTTAGGTACCGCGCTGCCAGTTTCCTCCCTCCCGCCCCCCCTTTTATACTACGTAGCCACCCAATTTCGGATCTATCGCTCCGCTCGATACTGTTCAACTTTCCTCCCAAGGAGACAAAAGAAAAAAGGCGAACCATTAGTTGTTTACAGGACGAACGCCTCCACCGGTACCAAAAGATACCTTCGGACTGAACCACTGCGAGAAACTGTTCGCACTGTCTAACGTTACTCTTCGACGGACTATGCACGAGCACGTGGGAAGAAAAATCATTCTGTCATTATCGGAAATAAAAATTATTCTTTGACTTTCGAAATAAATTGAACGATTGACGACGTCGCTTGAAAGAATAACGAAGATAATAGATTGAGCTCGAGAAGGTAAGACGCATCGTAAATACGGCCAGAGTCCAAAGGATTTAATGGTACGAGTTTCGTTGGAAGAGAAATCGATGTCCCCTCGTTGTACGTATGCACGTATGCGAATGTGTACGTTCTAGGTGGCGAACGATCGACGATCGCCGGGCGTACAGAAGTCACGGGGGTGCGCGTGAGTCATTGTTGCGCCAGACAGGGTGGTTACGGGGTGGTCCCCACACTCGTTAGGGGATATTTTAATGGGCCGCCGCTTTGGATTTGCCGGTGTTTAATTACAGGGGTTCTCAACTCCGCGTACGTGTACGCGTGTCCCCTCGGATCTTCGAACCCCGAACGACCGAATTCATGGACGAGATTCGCTGATTCGGTGGAACGTTGTACTCGCTCGCTTTTACGCGAAACCATGCTGTCTAGTCGCATGCGACTCAAAATACACGGCGTTCAGTTTTCTTGGTTTACTTTAATTTTCGTATCGAATATCATTGCTTTTGTATGATTCTAAGGGGAATTATCGTCGTCGACGAAGAATTTCGTCCGCTGTACTCGACGCTCGGACTTCGGAAGAAAGTTTTGCCAATCGTTCACGAAACTAGGAATGATTAGCAGAGATAAAAAACGAAGGCGAGCGTGTAGCGTCGAGGGGATGGACGCGCGAGTAAAGAAGCAAAAAGTGTGGTAGCGCGCGGGACGAGGGAGGGAAAACGGGACGGAGGCAGAGAACGAGAACGGGAAAAGCATGCTTTTGTGCGTGTGCCATCCAACGAAACGAAATAATGCACGGCGTAACATAAACGCGCGTATTCCACCCTCTTGGTGTTCGATGGAAGGGATGAAGAGGGGCGAGCCATGTCGGAGGAGAGGCGCAGAGGAAGGGACAGGAAGAGAGAGAGAAGAGCGCGCGCGAGAGAGAGAGAGAGAGAGTAAGGAGAGAGGGGCACTTTACCATCCCATAAAAAGGGGGGTGTGAGTGTTGTGTCTGGAGCTGGACCCACCCTTGGGTGAACGCCCTGGAACCCCTGCGCGCAGACGATTTTTCATCTCGCTCCCTCTCCGGCCTCGTCCCTCTCTCTTTCCGTCATCCGCGTTCGTCCTCGCCGTATCTCTTTCCCGCTTCCATCTTCCTTTCTCCGTCGTATCCCTGTCGCGACCGGAGGTCCCCCGAATCCCCTCCGCGCCCCCGTTTCTCGTTCTCTCTCTCCCCGCGGCCGCGTTCGCCCTCCTCGTCCGACTCCCGGCCAAGCCTGTTCACGACTTTCATCCTTCTGCTCCTGGAGAGGCAGGCGGCGGCGCACACCAGACTCNCCGCGCTGCCAGTTTCCTCCCTCCCGCCCCCCCTTTTATACTACGTAGCTACCCACTTTCGGATCTATCGCTCCGCTCGATACTGTTCAACTTTCCTCCCAAGGAGACAAAAGAAAAAAGGTGAACCATTAGTTGTTTACAGGACGAACGCCTCCACCGGTACCAAAAGATACCTTCCGACTGAGCCACTGCGAGAAACTGTTCGCACTGTCTAACGTTTTCTACGAACTCTAACTCTTCGACGAACTATGTATGTACGAGCACGTGGGAAGAAAAATCATTCTGTCATTATCGGAAATAAAAATTATTCTTTGACTTTCGAAATAAATTGAACGATTGACGACGTCGCTTTAAAGAATAACGAAGATAATAGATTGAGCTCGAGAAGGTAAGACGCATCGTAAATACGGCCAGAGTCCAAAGGATTTAATGGTACGAGTTTCGTTGGAAGAGAAATCGATGTCCCCTCGTTGTACGTATGCACGTATGCGAATGTGTACGTTCTAGGTGGCGAACGATCGACGATCGCCGGGCGTACAGAAGTCACGGGGGTGCGCGTGAGTCATTGTTGCGCCAGACAGGGTGGTTACGGGGTGGTCCCCACACTCGTTAGGGGATATTTTAATGGGCCGCCGCTTTGGATTTGCCGGTGTTTAATTACAGGGGTTCTCAACTCCGCGTACGTGTACGCGTGTCCCCTCGGATCTTCGAACCCCGAACGACCGAATTCATGGACGAGATTCGCTGATTCGGTGGAACGTTGTACTCGCTCGCTTTTACGCGAAACCATGCTGTCTAGTCGCATGCGACTCAAAATACACGGCGTTCAGTTTTCTTGGTTTACTTTAATTTTCGTATCGAATATCATTGCTTTTGTATGATTCTAAGGGGAATTATCGTCGTCGACGAAGAATTTCGTCCGCTGTACTCGACGCTCGGACTTCGGAAGAAAGTTTTGCCAATCGTTCACGAAACTAGGAATGATTAGCAGAGATAAAAAACGAAGGCGAGCGTGTAGCGTCGAGGGGATGGACGCGCGAGTAAAGAAGCAAAAAGTGTGGTAGCGCGCGGGACGAGGGAGGGAAAACGGGACGGAGGCAGAGAACGAGAACGGGAAAAGCATGCTTTTGTGCGTGTGCCATCCAACGAAACGAAATAATGCACGGCGTAACATAAACGCGCGTATTCCACCCTCTTGGTGTTCGATGGAAGGGATGAAGAGGGGCGAGCCATGTCGGAGGAGAGGCGCAGAGGAAGGGACAGGAAGAGAGAGAGAAGAGCGCGCGCGAGAGAGAGAGAGAGAGAGTAAGGAGAGAGGGGCACTTTACCATCCCATAAAAAGGGGGGTGTGAGTGTTGTGTCTGGAGCTGGACCCACCCTTGGGTGAACGCCCTGGAACCCCTGCGCGCAGACGATTTTTCATCTCGCTCCCTCTCCGGCCTCGTCCCTCTCTCTTTCCGTCATCCGCGTTCGTCCTCGCCGTATCTCTTTCCCGCTTCCATCTTCCTTTCTCCGTCGTATCCCTGTCGCGACCGGAGGTCCCCCGAATCCCCTCCGCGCCCCCGTTTCTCGTTCTCTCTCTCCCCGCGGCCGCGTTCGCCCTCCTCGTCCGACTCCCGGCCAAGCCTGTTCACGACTTTCATCCTTCTGCTCCTGGAGAGGCAGGCGGCGGCGCACACCAGACTCCGCAAGGTGTCTACTACGCTCCTGGACATAAATGGAACGCCACCGGTCCGTAGTAGGCCCGTTCCACGGGGGATTTTCTATTCCCACAGGCACGTCTGCGATGTGGCTTTAAGCCACCCGTCCTCGGCTCCCACCCCCGTCTTCCTTTGCCACCTGTCCCTCCCCCTCTCTCTCTCTCTCTCTCTCTCGTTTCCTCGCCGGCTCTTTGTTGCTCCGCTAACGCAATATGTTTAGATTTAGTAGCCCTTTCTTTCTCCCCTGGCCTTCCCGGTGCCGATGACCCTTCTTCCTCCACCACCCTTTCTCCCCGTCGTCCCCTCGCTTCCGCGTACATATCTCGAAATTTTTACTTTATGCAACGTTCGCGCTGGAACTTGTAATAAAATAAATTATATTCCCCGCCGGATAATATGCTCGGTGTTTATCTTCGCCCGCGCATAAAGACGTTTGTGCACCACCGAAGGGCTAGATTTATATTTTCGCAGAGAGCCGAGACTCGAGACGCTTTTCCGGCCCGTAAGAACGTTGAACGGTGAACAACGAGAATCTACTAGCTTCGTCCTCGTGACCTAACAGGATTCGAGCTCGCGAAATAATTGCGAAGATTCCCGCGAAGCAGACGCGTCCGCACCCCCGTCGGTTATCCCCGCGTAGCGCGTCCTGAAAGAAACTTGTTCCACCGGATGTGACCACTTCGGATGCGGCCACTTCGGATGCGACCCTCTCGTCCCCCGTTGAAACTCCCTCGAATCCGGCACAAAAGCCCCGTCCTCGCGGTCCGATTGAAAATTCGCTCGCACGATACAGATAATCCGTAAGAATCGCGCGGCGCGAACGGAAAATCGACTCGGGGATCGAGAGAATAGGCGAACCGGGAGGGAGAGAAAAAGTTTCGAAGCGCGGCGGAGTGTTCTTCCGTGTTACAGAAACCAGATCCCGGGAAAAAGAGTTTTCCTCGGCGGCGCTGTGCACGCCGCGAGAAAAAGGAGCGGACGAGCAGTCTCCGACGACGACGACGACGTAAGAAGAACTCGTAATTGTGATCCCCGGGACGAAAAGTCTCCGGGAAACTGCTAATTAACGGCGCGCACGAGCCCTCACTCTCGAGAACGCGGCGCGTACAACGGAGCCCGGGGAAGAAAATTCCGCGCGAGGGGCAAAGTTTTCGCCCACGCGCGCGATTTATGAAAACTGCTTCTAATAACGTAAACGCGCGGAGCCCGAGAGAGAGAGAGAGGAGAGCAGAGGCCGCTACGAGCCGGGGTGAAGTTTCGTCGGTTTGCCGGGTAAGCCGAATGAATAACCCCCATAAATATCGCGGAATTCCAGCCGGGCCCGGGGGAAGCTTCGATTTATCGTTCCACGTGTGTCGTCGACTCACTTTTCCCGCGCTTTTAATCGTCGCCGGTTAACGAATCGACGTATCAACGGAAATTACTACTTACGCGTAATAAAAGATCTGTCTATCAACTATTGACGGTCAGAACCGAATCTAATATTATACTGTCGATTATATCTCGTAAAAAATCGAGGTAATTATTCATATTCATTTTGCAGGTAGAAAATTGTCTTATACGAGATTAGTATGAGTCAGATGTACGATAGAATTTGTCCAGAGATGAACTATTAATAATTTATCCAGATGTTCTTTATCCTTTTAATCGCATTAATGTGCAGATGGGAAGGCGCGCGACTTGATGAGAAGCCTCGAAAATGATACCCCCAGGACGACGCAATAGAAAACATGAAAGAGTAAAGGGATAGATGGGCCGGGAAGGGTCTACGAGCAGCAGTCGCCCCTGTTCGCGACGAGCGACGCCGACGGTGCGTCCAAACGAGAAAAGAAAAGACCTGAAGAATATCATTTTCCTGCCGTTTCGTCGAAGAATCTCGTAATATATAATTCGGAATTTCATAATCCTGCCGACTAATTTGCCGCGCTTAATTTATGCCTTCGAGAGCTGGCGATTTCTCACGTCGCTAAATGAAACTTCTTTGTCAGACAAATCGAGGGTCGCAGATTGGAGGATCCGTAAGTAATACTCGCGCGTAAATCTCGTTAAATCGAAGTTCAACGGCGTTGTCAATCTCGTAATCGTCGAAATGAAAAGAAGGGAAGGGAGGAACGATGAAAATCGGAGCTCACCGGCGGCGGATTCTCGATCGGTTCTAGTTACAGGTAACGCGGGGCACACAGGTGCGTCGTCGCGACGACCGAGTAACAAATCGGTAGATTAGCCTGGCAGCCGGGGTACTGGTCTTCCTCCCGCGTAAGGTACCGACACCCGAGCCCGTGAACGCGGCTACGCCATAAGTCGATTTAATAATTCAAACGCGCTGTTAAGAGGGTGCATAAGAGAAGCTGTATTAGCGCGGCGCGAGGTCAACGATACCACCGTGGACGCGCGGGCGTAAACTATCGATTTTACGGTGAATTACTTTTCGACGCCGCCGCCGCGGCCCCGGAAGCTTGTCGCGTAAAAATCATGGTTTACGCAAATTGCCGGCATCCGCCGCCNGGCCCCGGAGGCTTGTCGCGTAAAAATCATGGTTTACGCAAATTGCCGGCATCCGCCGCCGAATCGAATCGGGGTCGGGTCGAAGACGGGCCGCGAGCCGATAGAACGCGAATGAAACACGCGATACGAGCTCGTAAACGCGAATTAAATGGGCCACGGAATTTCATTTCTCTCGGATATTATTACATTTTTTTCGCGTGCGATTTACGAGACCGAGGCTGTTCTCGGTCGCAGGGNTGGGCCACGGAATTTAATTTCTCTCGGATATTATTACATTTTTTTCGCGTGCGATTTACGAGACCGAGCCTGTTCTCGGTCGCAGGGAAAGGGCAGGCGGAATTTGAAAGTGGCGCGTAACGAGCGAAACGGGTTTTCGGCGGCGACGAGGAACGCAACGGGCCGATAAACGATACGTGCTCGCGCGTCTGCTCGCACGGATTGTGCGTACGCNTACGAGACCGAGGCTGTTCTCGGTCGCAGGGAAAGGGCAGGCGGAATTTGAAAGTGGCGCGTAACGAGCGAAACGGGTTTTCGGCGGCGACGAGGAACGCAACGGGACGATAAACGATACGTGCTCGCGCGTCTGCTCGCACGGATTGTGCGTACGCGGTGCGTAGGCCGTAGAACCCGGCGGGGCTTTTGCACTCTCCCCCTTCACGGCGGGGTCGCCCCTCGCCTACCTCTTTACTGTTTGTAAACACAGTCGTGCTACTTTCCAATGTGGCTCCGTTTCAGTGCGTACACACTGCGTGCGCACGTACCTATGTACATGACGCACGCACCGCACCGCACCTGTACAGACCGGAGGCGCACGGCTGCAAACAAACGAGGACAACGTTTTTCCGCGTGAAAATTGAGACCCGGACACGAGCCGATCGCAGATTTCATATTCGCGTTTTGATTCGCTTGTCCAATTTATCTTCACGGCGCAAAGTTAATTATAATTTCGAATGCTGTGATCTAAATGTTCTCACTGGCCGACCGAACCTTTTCGCGTATTAAAAAACGATCGTGCTCGTAAAATTGAAAACCGGTTCATCGGCGAAGTTACTAAATACGTCGACGATATTATTTGCCTTGCATTACAGACGTTATTCCGTTTTGTTTTCCTCAGCGATATATTTATCAATATTACATGGCGATTGTCGACCAGCCCTTTTCCTCGCGCTTATGTACTTTCGACATTATTGCCCGTATATTATGAAATAAATAAATAAATTTAATATTTTTGTTTACTCGACTCTCCGACGATCAACGAAACCGTTCCGGCGCGCTTTATTCCTGCCAAATCGAATCGCCTAAGCGGCGCGTAAAAGAAAGGTAATTAAAAAGTTTGCAAGTTTAAATCGACGAGTTTCACGGCGTTGCGCGGCGCGACGATAAGCCCGGTGTTTCGAGGCTCGAGCGACCGCGCCGAGGAGGAGCTGTGTAATTTATACCCTCCTTAATGGAGACAAGTCATCGCGATTCGCAGCAAAAAACTTGGTGCCGTCTTTCTGCCTCCGGACTCCCTCGCGTTCTTATTGGCATCGCGCGCGCCTCGAGGTATCTCTACCGGCCGTACATACCTCATTGAAGCAGAAGCGCTAAGGCAATTAAGCACAGCTTCATCCGCGGCAAATAATTTTAACCCCCGTGAACGGCCATAATTACGCCTCCTAGCAAATAATTGCCCGCGTCACGTTTGACGCGCGCGTATCATCCGAGTTATATTCATCCTCCATTCTTTATTCTCTTCGCTGCGGACGACGACGACCGTCGCTCGATTGTTTCACGCGTGATAAATAAAATCCGTGAAGTACAAGACCGGCAGACGAATCTCTCCGTAAAAGTTTGCAACCTTTTTACTTTACGACACTTGCACGGATATTGAATCGTATAGTTAATAAAAGAGAAGTTCGGTCGCGACGAAATACGATATCGACGCGGGGGAGGTATAACGCGCTCAAGGCCAGGAACGAGCGACGACGCGGATTAGTCGAACGTGTACCTTAACTCGTCGTCGTAGTCGTACGTAATCGTTTGCAAAACTATTCAGCGAGCATATTCGCGGGGCACGGTTCGCCTTGAACTTTACGATCGAGTGCCCTGAACCCGGACGAGTCTAAAGACAGTTTGGCGTACAGCTTGTTGTTGCAGTTCGACGATCGGCCGGCGAAAATTTCCACTGCGGGTGCTATCGGTCGGAAAAGTCCGGATACGTATACACCGCGGACGAGCTAATCTCGTCTCTANTCGCGCGCGCCTCGAGGTATCTCTACCGGCCGTACATACCTCATTGAAGAAGAAGCGCTAAGGCAATTAAGCACAGCTTCATCCGCGGCAAATAATTTTAACCCCCGTGAACGGCCGTAATTACGCCTCCTAGCAAATAATTGCCCGCGTCACGTTTGACGCGCGCGTATCATCCGAGTTGTATTCGTCTTCCATTCTTTATTCTCTTCGCTGCGGACGACGACGACCGTCGCTCGATTGTTTCACGCGTGATAAATAAAATCCGTGAAGTACAAGAGCGGCAGACGAATCTCTCCGTAAAAGTTTGCAACCTTTTTACTTTACGATACTTGCACGGATATTGAATCGTATAGTTAATAAAAGAGAACTTCGGTCGCGACGAAACACGATATCGACGCGGGGGAGGTATAACGCGCTCAAGGCCAGGAACGAGCGACGACGCGGATTAGTCGAACGTGTACCTCAACTCGTCGTCGTAGTCGTACGTAATCGTTTGCAAAACTATTCAGCGAGCATATTCGCGGAGCACGGTTCGCCTTGAACTTTACGATCGAGTGCCCTGAACCCGGACGAGTCTAAAGACAGTTTGGCGTACAGCTTGTTGTTGCAGTTCGACGATCGGCCGGCGAAAATTTCCACTGCGGGTGCTATCGGTCGGAAAAGTCCGGATACGTATACACCGCGGACGAGCTAATCTCGTCTCTACTTCGGTTGGCAGCCGCATCGACGTTCCGCTATCTATCTCCGCGGCGAACGCGACGCAACCAACGAGGAAAAGTTCAAGACGCGCGTAGAACCGCGTCGGGAACCGTCTGCATGTATCGGACATTCCTCTCTGCGAGTCAAAGAAATCGCGGCACGCTCCAACTACTCGCGAGCAAATAACTGTGATTCGAGCGCAAAAGGATTCCCTTTGAACTCGCGCGGGCGTGCGCTTCCATGAATGATTACGACTCGGGGCCCGTTTCTAATTTCAAATATCTATTGTCGTTACGACGAAACAGACGCGATTAGGAACAAAGGATCGGGGAATGAAGTAGGATCGGATCTAATCGAAATGCCTGCTACGACTATTGATTAGTTTTTATGCGTATTTTTTGACGATTTGACGGTAATCGTGGGAGAAAGACGAAGTCCTGGTCGTCGGAATCCATTCGTTTGGGAGTTACATACGGGCTGTTAAAGTTCGGTAACTTTCGAGCATCGTACTACATATGTATGACCAACTTGTTTCTCGGAAGACTCTTTTCATTGGCTTATGCATATTACGTTGTCAACACGTTACTGGATAATGACGTACATTAGAAATAGATCGGCGCAGGTCAGCCCGTGTGAAACCTGGGGTAATAACTGAATATAAGTTAATTTGCGCGCTTTGTTTAAATAGTTAATAGCGGAAAAATAGTTAATAACGTCGGTCATTGTAAGGACTTGCGAATTGCGTAGACGCTCAAAGAAAACAGGTATCACGCAACTGTTGCGTCATTTCCGAACTTCAGACTGTAAATAATCAAAATCCAAAACATCGTATTTCATGTATAATCATCAAATTATGCAAGAGAGATTAAAAATGGCGGCTCGAACAGGAGTTCAATTCGGAGAATAAAATCTATCGAGGGAAGATACGCCGACAGCTCCGACCGAAATAGAATCCACGAAGGATCCATTCACGCAATTGTTGCGTCATTTCCGGACTTCGGACTGTAAATAATAAAAATCCAAAACATCGTATTTCATGTATAACACTAGAACGACGAAACCAGTCATTTTGACTGGTTTTAAATGGAGAAATGCATGTATAAAAAAAAGACAGTCGTTCTAGTGATAATCATCAAATTATGCAGGAGGGATTAAAAATGGCGGCTCGAACAGGAGTTCAATTCGGAGAATAAAATCTATCGAGGGAAGATACGCCGACAGCTCCGACCGAAATAGAATCCACGAAGGATCCGCGAACAGGGGAGGGAACCCGGTGAGGGACGAGAAGAAAAAGCAAGGATCCTCCGGCGTGGGACAAATCTCTCGTAAATAAGTTCGAACAGTCAGCGGTACGTTCCATTGCGTTATCAGCTAGGATTACAAAACACTCCGAGGGATGTCGAAGGACTCGCAGCCCCTTTCGCGGCGTCGCCGCGTCGTCGAACGGGGAGAGACCGGGTGTGTTTTCCCGTGTGCACGCCGTACGCCTCTCTCCTTTTCTTCCGTTCCTCTTTGATCTCTATTCCGTGGGATTTTCATCGGATCTCGGATCCGCGAGCGGCCGTCGAATTCGGCTGACTCGGCGTGATTCGAGCTTAAGGCATCGGCCTCTATCGAACGCGGCACGACGCTCGCTGGAGGGTTCGGGAGGAATGAAAGACGAACGTCGGCCCTTCGCGGAATGGCGCGCGCGCGCGCGAGCGCGACCGGGACGGAAAAACGGGGAAACGAAAGCGGGAACAGAGGATGCGGGAAGCCGAGGAGGCGGGAGGTGAAGGAGGAAGATACGCGACGGAAACGGAGCCGTTGCGTTGGTGAACGGAGCGGAGTACGCTCCGCGTCGTGCGCCACGGAACGAGGAGGAGGAACAGGGATGAAGAGAGAATTACGCGCAAATGGAGGAAACGAGACGAACGAAACAGAGAGAGAAAGAGAGGAGTAATAGCGGGGCGGGCAGGGAAGCGGTGCGGCGCGGAGAAATATGAAGCGGACGAGGGAAAGAAAGTCGGAGCGGGCACAAATGGAAGAACAGAGAGGGACGTATCAATAGAGACAGAAACGAAGAGTCTGTTAAAGCGAGGGAAAGAGATTGAGGCTGGAGGTGAGCGAAACGGAGAAATCCGGCGGGCGAAAGAGGAAGGATGACGGGGCGACGCGCGTACGCGAGCCGACGGGAAAGAGAACCGCAGGTTCGAGGAACGGAGCGACGGGGAACGGCGCGGCTAAGCGAGGCGGACGAACGCGTGCGAGGAGGACAGCCGGGGGATCAATGGACGCAACCCCGCGGGGCGCTACACTCTCTCGGATACTACGTAGTATCTCGCCGCTGCGTAGTAATACTATGCCCGAGGTACGTACTACGCCCGCCACGCTTCGCACCCCTCCCTCGCTCCCCCACCCCTCGCCGTTCGGTGATTCCCCTTTCTCGGTTCCCCTCCGGCGCTGCTCGTCGCAGCGTACAACGCAGTTGTTACCCCCTTCGGTTTTACCCCCTCCCCGTGCCGTCTGCTCGCCCCACGAGGTCTACCTGGCCTCCCGCGCTAACTTCGATCCGCCAATAGCGCCGCGACGCCGGTTCGCGCGCGCGGGAAAACTTGTCCAACACGCATACACACGCACACGCGAAACTTCTCGTAAGGATAGAACTCTACGAACCCGCGCCTGTTGTATACATATACAGGGTGTGTCCGTTGCGCGCGTGCCGTCCGGGCTGGCTCGCGTCGAAGTCCCGGGAGGATATCATCGGGAATTTTTCGACCGTCCTCGTAGTCATCACGATTTTATTTCGTCGATAAAGAATGACTCGAACGCGTAAAATGAATGCTTCGGTGTCTCTTGTTTCTTTCCAGATCTCGGAAAACGATGCACGTGGGATACGCGATTGATAGAAACATCTCGCATTGATTTTCACCGAAAATCCTGACTGATTTATGAACGATAGCATTAGCAAAATTGGCTTTTCTATGATAAAGCATGTACAATCGTATTTATGACACAAGAACGCTCGTTCCTCGTGTGCAATGAATGTCGTGACTGGAGATTTGGTCGTGACGCAAGGATTATTGTATAATGACGTCCGAAATTTAATTGTTGCCCTCGGGCGACGCTTGTTTAGGGATTAATTCATCGCAAGGTAAATCGTGACAGTGGAAAGTGGTCGAAAATCGTAACAACCGACCCGTTGCATGGGCAATAGCTTACCGGGGCGTGGTTCGCATTATTCTCCGACGAATTTCGGATCGAGATTTTACGTTCTCGTCGTTCATAATACTTTTTTGCTCTTGCTCGTCTCTTGATATCCAAGAAGTAATAACGATATCCTCTCGTATAGAGAAAAACATTACGCGTACGCACCGATAAAACGTCGAGACGATTTGTATTAATTGAAAAAATATATTAACAATTTTCGCGAGATGCGTCGGTGGCAGCGGCGTTGTGCACATATGTACACAGGCAAATCGACTGGGTTAACAAAAGCTGTCCCGAAAATGGAAATTCGTATCTCAAATATGCTTGCCCACCGACGGCATTTAATTGAATTGCTCGATTATCGACTAACGCGAACTTTTTCCTGAAATTTCATCTTCCCGATTGCCGCCCGGAATTTCATTTCACACCGAGAACTTTCCCTCTCCCGCCGCTATTCCATTTCTGTGTGCTACAAACTTTTCGAACCAATTTTTATTACCGTAGCGCGCGCGCGCCCAATGAAAAATCGATCAAGCGGCGTCTCTGATCGACGATTCAGATCGGGGTAAAAGGTCGCTCGCCGGCCGTGCCGGTACTTTCGACTCGGTGAATTCTAAATGAAGTCGACGACACCAATTATCCCGGACAATTTACCGTGTGGCAACGTTAGACCGGTAATGTATGAATTTCGTACGAGCTTTGCAACCGTCTCGATTACCGGTAAGTACTTCAGAAGCATTACAGCGGTTGTACAATACGTATTTAGGTATAGATAGGCTGGCGCGTACACAGGCTCCCGGCCGGATGCATGTACACGGAACGGTACGGGTCGGCGTAGTTCGGTTTCGAGGCTCAAGACAAACGATACGTTCCTCAAGTGCGCTCGTGTAACAGGTCGTTAATCGGATTATCGTATTACCATGGCTCGCGTATTTCTTTGCGAAATGTAATTTCACCGATTGTACACCGTCTTAATAATAACTTCTGTTTCGCGAGGAAGATTATATTCCGCAAACGGATTCCGCGTTTTTCCCAATATTTTGCCTCCAACCGAGAATTAGAAACCTGACCCCGAGTCAAATCTGAACCTGCCTCTCGTTTGCCTATAATTTTCATATACGTCTGTTCTTATTGTACCACTATTGTACGCGAGAAATAAAATGTTCGTAATAAAAAATGTATCTCCTTCAAATTCTTTCGATTAAGGGGTTATAAAACTCGTACAATATGTGTACGAAATTTGATAATAATAAATTAAAACGACTCTCCAAAAACAATTCTTGAAAAACCGCACTTTTTCGACCTTCTAACTGCGTACAACCCCTTAAGAAGACACCGGCGTATGCCAGCAGTTCTTCCGCGATTTTAGTTGAAAAACGATCGACATCTTCAGAAAGCGTGAACATCAAAGAGTGGAGCGGCGTGCGTGGCACACGATTATTCGGTACTCCTCGTCCCCCGAGTGAAGAGACCGTCGAAACGACGATCCGTCCCGCCGTTTTTATTTTCCGCGCGCACTCGCGCCGGCGATGCGTGCGACTCGAGAGCACACACGCATTCGGTCGGCATCGAAAAACACGAAAGCACGCGCGTATTCTTCTTAAAAAATAATACGCGAAGCGAGGGGGTAGATCGGTGGTATAATGACATTTCCAGTGCGGTTCGTGCTTTTGTCGGCGTGTACAAACGCACGCAGACTCCCTCTCTCTCTCTCTCTCTCTCCTCATACGAGAGAGAAAGGAACGAGAAATGGTATCGAGGATAGGGAGAGAGCGAGCGAGAGTCGAGTGCTCCGGGTTTTATATCCTTCGGTCCTTAATTCCGTAAAGCGACACGACTCTCCCTTCTTCCAACGCTGGCTTTCCGCTACCTCTCGTACTCCTTTTCTTCCTATGCTCTTTTCTACCACTTTTTTCCCTCCTCCTCCTCTTCCTCCGTCCTCTGTCTATATCTAAGCCGCGTTCAATGCCCATAAAAATTTAATTCCCTTCCTACCGATATATTTTACAGAACATAATCACTTTTTGTACAAAAGATATATTATGACTCCGGGCTCGGAAATTTACACATTAATCCTACACAAGGGAGATAAGAAGGATCAAGCTCAAAGAGATGTAATATCCGAGTTACACGGCCACGTTTCGGTTAAATCTTCAGAAATTTCGCAAATTTCCTCGGGCGACGGCGACCAGTGATAAGGGTGCGCAATTAGGTGAACGTATTATCCGCGTTCCTCGTTATGCAGAAGGAAAGAGGAACCAAGGCCACGCCGCCGTTTGCCAGCTTCTTCTTATACTGTTTCTGCTCCCGTTCGGCGGCCATTTGTATCTGGACAGCGAATCTGGGAAAACTTCGACCGTTCCCACGGGAGTTGATTAAACCGGCGCGATCCCTCCTTCGATCTCTTTCGCGAGCTACCGTAATTTTTTCCGCTCGTTTCCGACGCGCGGCTTCCGGTTTTTCAGCCGCCGGACGAATCCGAAACCCGGATAATTTTATATATTCCCTCTGCTTCCGCTTCCCGTACCGTCGAAACGTCTTCGTCCTCTTTTTGTTATATACATTTATATAATTTTTTAAGCGCCGCGCGGCGTCCGTTCGTTAGTTATTAATTGAAAATGTTCGGTTCGTTTTAAACGTCGTGTAATATGTTTATATTATGCGGAGCGAGGAGAGCTAGAGAAATATTTGTTTTGCATCGGTTAAACGAGCCCCGTTTCACCGGAGGCAAAGGTTTATTACTTGTAACATCATTTGCGTTCGGTCGAGCTTTAATTCCGGGAAACGTGGCTATCCACTTCCTCGTCCCCGCGATCCTTTCTCGTGCAGCTCTTTTTTTTTTGACGGGCTCCTGGCGCCTAGCGGCCCAATACAGCTTCTCGCGAGCCGGAAACTGCAAGCTCGGGGCCGCGCACAGAAATTAACGAAGCAGCGATAATTAAAAAAAGAAAGTTTATGCCTGGCGCGCGCGGCATTTTGTTACTGCGAGCGCGACGGAATAGAACCGGACGTTCTCTACCGCCAGCCACCGTTTTTCCGTTCGTTTTCGGGATCGAGTCTTGGCACCGAACGCGCCGCAGGTCTTACCGACGGGTCGTCGTTAAGAGCGAACGAGAACCAAAAGAAGGGAAGAGAACGTGACACGGGAAAATCAAATAAAATCGAATTGTTATAAAATATTCGATAGACACTCGATTCTTATTTTATAGTCGGTGAAGGGACCGCGAATGACGATCAGAGAGGAGAAATATGCAACGCGGAAATGAACGACCCCTCAGTACGAACGCGCCGCCCTCCATCGATTTTACGCTCGTAATCGTTCAAGACGCTCGCAGGTCCAGGACTAAATTGTGGCCAATCGCGATCGAAATTCGACGAAAGTGGCCCGGAGCTCGAATCGGGCTGCGAATCCGGGAAGCTTTAATCCGACATCGATTTCCTGCGAAAAGGCAATCAGGAACAAATCCTCGTCCCTCCGTGGCCTTCTTCTTCCCGTGCCCGCGGTCCTTCTTTATCTCGTTCCTCGGCCCGACCCACCTGCCCCTCGTCGGATTCTCTCCGTCGACGTTTACCCTCTGAACGGCCACTTATCGAAACCAAACGCGGGCCACTTCCGGCCGACCGACTGTGTCTCGGCTCGAGCATCGATGAAATTTCTTTAACGTTCCCTCCCGTTCCTCTCTGGACGTCCTCGTCCGGAATCTTCCCATTTCGCTGCGCTTTCGAACGCTTTATCAGCGGTGCTGAGCAGAGAACGGCGGCCCGTAGGAGAAGGGTCGCGGGTATATATCAATTCTGGCAACTAGCCGTCCGTTTTAATTAATTTCGTTACGGGCCGAGGGTCGAATTTCGATCGGGACCGCTGACGCGATAAAAGCTGACTCACGCGAAGGGCGACGCTCTGAGACGACCCTGCCGGGCTTTGATAATCGAAATTCAATTGCGAAATTCTTAGCGGCGATCGTAAGATCCCAGAGATACACGCGTGTAAACGACGGTACCGATCCCCGACCCCCTGTTCTCCCTCGGGGCTTAACCGCGGGTTAATTCGACTACGTTTCGAAGGAATTCAAGTATAGTATCAATTTCTGTTTACTCACAATTTCTACTGGTTTGTGCACAGAAAGATTCTAGAGAAATTCAATCACTTTATTTATTTATTATTCTATTGTTGTGCCATAATATCTATGTAAACTCTTTGATTTT
This sequence comes from Ceratina japonica, assembly GCA_019453355.1. NCBI lineage: Eukaryota > Metazoa > Arthropoda > Insecta > Hymenoptera > Apidae > Ceratina > Ceratina japonica. The sequence goes on along the minus strand of SMSR01015674.1, from coordinate 99,279 downwards.
TTATTGTATTTAATGGGCTGTTTTACTGCCCAAAAAATTTAATAAATAAATAAATAAATAAATAATATCGTTCGACAGACTACATCCTCGCGTACAAACGTCATTTCTGACAGTTTTGTAAAAACGAGAGAATTATGTGGGAATTACTTAGTATATTTATTTCCTATTCTATTGTTGTGCCATAATATCTATGTGAACTCTTTGATTTTTTATATTATACTCATTGTATTCAATGGGCTGTTCTACTACCCGAAAAATTTAATACATAAATAAATAAATAATATCGTTCGACAGAGTACATTCTTCCGTGCAAACGTCACTTCTGTCAGTTTTGTAAAAACGAGAGAATTATGCGGGGAAAAATTCTTTGGATCCTATAAAGTTGGAGATGAAAGAGGGACGAGCACAACTTTCATTTCCATAGCGTTAAAATTCTTAAAAGGGGGCATCGAATGCGCGATCGGTGTTATGATAATGAGTAACTTCTTCGGCGGAGAGTTGTCGTTCGATGGGACGCGCGGCATCCTTAAGGAGACCAGTGACTCTCCGAGGGACCGAGCACCCTCTCTCTAACGATCTCGTCGGTGCTCTCTCGTCCCGAATCGAAATTCCGCCTAGAGCGTCGCGAACGATCTCACGGAGACGCGGCGGAGATTTCCCCCCGGTGATTCCATTGAGGAAGACAAGAAATTTAAAGGCATTGTACGAATTTGAAAAGAGTCATTGATGATTTCGAGCCAGCGATTAAACGAGAGACACGGTTAGGCGCGGGAAGATTCGGCGAGGTATGGATCGTGAGAAAATGGTCCGTGGACGCGAACGGAACCATGAACAGAGGTGGAATCCCGACGACGAACAGAGGTGGGGAAGAAAGGGCACAAATTGTCTAAGAGATAGAAGTCAGGCCGGGCTCTTAGAAAATAAGGGAGAGGAACAACGTAAGGGAGCGTTTCTAAGAGGGAACAGGGGAAAGAGAGATGGACAGTGGCGCGGACCGAAGACGAGAGAGAGAAAGAGAGAGAGAGAGAGGAGAGTACGGGGGTGGGGAAGGCGAGACCTCGACTTCCTCTATTACCAATTCATGCCCCTCCACGGCGCCTGCCGATATATTCAAACCTCGCCGAGAAAAGGCCGGTCATTGTGTCGGCCTCTTTGTCGTTCTCCTGCCTTTCCTGCTCCTCTCGTTATCCTCCTCCTCATCCTACTCCTGCTGCTCCGCGAACTCTGCCGGATCCCTCTGTCTCCCTTACGCCGCCGACGCCTCGCACCTCCTTCGGTCTCGTTTCTCTTCCGTGGAAAAAGGGGAGGGCCGCATACCTTTGTCAATAGGAGTCAGCGGCAAGTGGAAGAAAAAGAAGAAGGAGAACGAAGGGAGCGAGGAGGACGCGTTGACCAGGTCGGATGAGAAAAAGGTGGAAAAAGGGCCCGCGAGGAGGAGGCGAAAGACAGAATGAGCGAGGAGTCTGTTATGAGGTCTTTGAATACCGACGCAGCGCGACCAAAGGTGGCGCCCGGAGGGTGGCTCGAAGAGAGAGAGCCGAGGAGCGAGACGAAAAAGAACAGAAGTGAAAAGACGACCGAGAGAAGATGGCAGAGTTCAATGGATCGGAGAAAGTAAGAGGCCGCTGGAAGGAATCCTAGACTCGGAAGGAATTAGCGATCGGACCGTCCCATCGACGATTCGTTTCCTGCCGCGCGAAAATCTTGAATCTTCGCCGTTCCGAGACCCAAAACGCCTCAAACAAACTCGCGAACCGTGTCATTAGCCGAACACGGTAGAAATACGTTCGCACGTTTGTTTATACCACGAACAGACACCCTTCGCTCGCCCTTCTTGTCGCGTTTCATCTTCTTATTATAAAATTTTCTTCTTATAAAAAAATCGCGTTTTCTTATTATAAAATTAATGTGGGAAATTACTCAATGGGGCATCGATCGTATTCTCGATTTTCTAGTTATAAATGCTTCGACAGTGAATGTCGTCATTATTAATGAACGAAATTTTGACTATCGTCTGCTATCGACGACGCGGAAATTACTCAATGGGGCATCGATCGTATTCTAGATTTTCTAGTTATAAATACTTCGTCAGTGAATGTCGTCTTGTCATTGTTAATGAACGAAATTTTGACTATCGTCTGCTACCAACGACGCGGCGAGATTTTTCAACTTTTTGATCAGACACAATGAATTTTGGAGAACGAACAACGAAACCAGGAAGTGAGAGAGTCTGTCCCTTTCGCGAATCGACGACGATGACATCGACGACGTTTGGGGAGGGCCTCCTGTCCCGTGGCGGGTTCGGTTGAAACGGCAACAAAGGATTATTTCTGTCGCTTTGACGGGCGCCGGATTCGAACTTATTAACCGTTGTGTCAGCCGCAGGAAATTTATCTAGGGCAGGAAACAACAATTGGAAGCTCGTAATTATACGTGCCCCCGTCGAGTGGAGACGGAGCGGAGACCGAAGACGATGACTGGGTTGACTGGTTGCTTGTATCTACTGTTCGCCTTCGTCGCGTCCCGTCGCCGCGAATTTCGTCGACAATATTCTCTCCCGCCGTCGTAGCCGTAGTCGTCGTCGTCGTCGTCGTCGTCGTCGACGTCGTCTTATTTCAAAGGCACGGGACAAAGAGAGGAAGAGGGACGAAGGCAGAAATAGAGGCACGGAGAAGATCCAGCGTGTGAAATCATCGTCTGGTCTCTCGAAACGCGTGGCACGGGCTGACAAAAGGAAATATACAGGGATATGGAGACCAAGCGTGAATCAATGGCTGCAGACGCGTCAGGTCGTGAACTCGATGTGATTCACCCAAACCGCGTTTCCGAATTCTCTTTTTTCTGCATTCTCCGCGTTCGACGACGGCGGACACGCGTGTCTCGAAAAACCGCCTGCCCAATTTTTAACACACCCAGCGATCGGGCGCTTGGTTCCATCGATAATTCCAAGTTCCGCCACGACCCTTGACACACTTTCCCCAATAAATATTTCTCCGTTATTTCCCGTGCCACGTTCGGCTCGTCGTCGCGAGATCTTCTAAACAGCGTATTAACCCCGGCGCGGAGAGATCAATCACAGAGAGAGAGAGAGAAAGTAGAGGGAGAAGACGTTCAATCTTTTTTTTTAGAGAGAACCGTTAACAGGCCATCAGCACCGCGAATTTCAGCGAGCGAGCAAAAGTCATCCGCGGAGTGTTTTACGCGTCCTCGTTCCATCCGGAAGGTTAATGGAACGATAAAATTCTCCAACAGGCGTATATTTTAAAAACCGCCGGCTCCGTGGTTTCGGTAATCGAGAGATCGCCGGTTATATTAACAAATAAATCCATCTTCCTCCCCGCCAGAGCGGACGTAAAACAACATCTTCGACCGATACACGCATCGACTAAAAATGCTAAATAAAATTATTTATCCTCTCTTTCGGGAAGAGGTGAATCGTCTCGAAGTATTCTGGTGGATGAAAAGTTTGGAAGCAATCAAGGGTGGCAACACACGGCCCTGGCAAATTTATGGGTAAAGAATTCGCAGTCATAACACGAGACTCGTAGCTCCTTCGCGACGACGCTCCACGTCTAAAGTTAGACCTTAGCTCCCAAATCTTGACGCGTCGCGGCCCTCTACTTTCCCATCTCCTTACATCGCCAGCTTCGCTAGTATCCCTGTCCGCGGGCCAGAAGAAATTCCGTCTGAAAAGGACCTGTGCATCGCTCGGAATCGAACGACGAACGTTGATCTAGTTTTGTATAGAATCGAAGCTTTTCATTGAATCTGTTTTCCGGGAGCGTTCGGTCCCGCGACATTCGAGGCCTCCCCTCCTCGGAGAGTTCAGCGGAGGTTACACGGCTCCGGTTCTCGACACCCTACACGGCGGACTATATTAAGAACGGATTAAATACGGGGAACATGGAACCGGGTTGAATGGCGTCGGACCAACAACCGATCTCACGGGGTAGGTGTTTCGCTTCGCACACGTCTATTGCGTGAAACAGTTTTCTCATCCATTATCCGGGCGTAAATAAATGAAACGGGACGGGATTCCTCTCCACCTGAAACCGTCCCGGTCCAAGAATACCGGCCGAACGGAAAAAGATCCGTCAATCCGGTATAAAACGGTAACGGTGTGGAAAAGTCGGGAGGAGATACTACCTCCTCCTCTGTTACTCGAAAGGACGCGCGGCGGATGTCTGTCATATTGAATCGGCGGTGACACGGGACGAAGCCGGTTTGAATGACGCTTCCTCTACTACGTTTTGTACGCTACCGACCTATTTTCTATTATTACGCTAACCCACTTCCGGTGTTCTTCCACGGTCCCCGTCTCCCCCGCCGCCGTACGGACATCCGTAATTTGATACCCGATCGGAATGTGCTCGTCATTGTAATCTCATTCGCTTTATTAAATTCCGCTAGAAACACTTTACTAATATAGACGGTATGTGTAATATATGAACGAGCTTGTGTATTGTAAATCTTGATAAGTGCTGCTTTAGAATTGATTCAGGCTTTTTGTAAACACGAGACGCGATGGGATTTTTATTTGGCCGGCACTCGGTTCCTGAAACAATCGCATAATTCTAACGACAATTGAAGCCGACGCGGGAAGCAGTGGAACGAGCTGTGGGAATATCCGAGGGAAAATTAGATTTGGCCCGGTCCATAATTAAAAGGCTCCGACCGTGTTAATTCGTTGGTTCTTATTCAGCCCTTTAAACGCCGCTTACCGGCTAAGGAACCCTTCGCTCGTCGCGTTACCGAGAATTAAAGGAACTTCCACCGCGGAAGCCCAAATCCATTATTTGTTCTAACCGAGTTATCACCGCTGAATCTCTACGACGAATCGCACGTACCAATATAGCAATCGAATGAATAATTTCATTTTGTATCAGTTCATCCATAATATCATTGATTTATAATAAATTCCTTTTAAAGTTCTTTTCTGTCGCAATAATTCATTTCCTATTTGAGATAAGTTTAATTAGAGCATAACTGATAGCGCAGAAAACGTGTTCGACGAATGATAAAAGTTTTCCGACGGCGATCGGACGCGATCGAAGTCCGAACGCGAATACGGCGTCATTCGTATCGGTAATTTGTAACGCGACGCGAATATATATTTACGCCGGAATCCTCTTACGTGTAATCCTATTTCCGGCGCGCGACCGATCGAATCTGGCCGAAAGTATATTAATCGCGGGGAGGCGACGCGACGCGAACGTTCTTCATGCATATTTGATAAGCGCGGCTACGCGAACGGGGATCGGATTCTTCCATAAGTGCGCATCGCAAATGGACCAACGCGCCGGCACCAGGGAAGATGCATGCGTCGTCCGTGGCGAGCCGAACCGTGTGATTTACAGGCGGCGTGTCAGTTTCGCTGGGCGAGGCGGGACCCTTGGTAAAAATTCTGCTGCAACAGGTTGCCCGTACGTACCGTACCTACCCACCTGGCTCTGTATACGGAACGTACGTACGTACACCCACGTAAACCATCGGCCAAGAATCTGGAGCATTCGCGCGACCGCCAATTTCATTCATTCGGACAATTGTAAGATTAATTTCTGGTCTCTGATCAAACGATAATGATCGACGCGGGAATTTTCGTATATTGTGGGCGTTGATAGAATTGACACGTTCCTAAAAATACTTTCGTTTATTCAATGTCGCTAATGAAGGATTATAGCAAATGTCACGAGGGAACAGTTTTCTTAGTCTTAGAACCTCCCTTGCCAGCTTGGGTTTTGAATACTGTTCACTGAATTAAGGGGTATGTTATAATGGGCTTAAAAAGAAGCACTTTTTTGAGAATTTTTGCTAAAGAGACTATCAAAGTTGCTTTATTAAAGTTGGTTGCACATAGTTATATAATATTTGAAGAACATTTAGTAATTTTTTCGTCAAAAAATATCCATAAACAAGCCTTCAAATTTTACTTCAAATGAACTTGAGGTTTTGGGAAAATATTTCCAAGAAATTGTACTTTTGGATTTAAGGCTTTCACGGTTATTGTTTATTCTGATAGCATTCATCTTCCGGATTGAAACCGTGTATTTTGACAACTTATATGCCTAAATACACGGTTTCAATCCGGAAGATGAATGCTATCAAATTATACTTTTATATGAAAAATTTTCAGAAAAATGGATTTTTCAAAGTGGTACCATATCCCCCTTAAGACCACATTTTTTCAAGAGGCACGCTAATTCTCTAACGCAATAATCGATAATAATTGATGTCACCGAAGACAAATATTAACACCCCGCATTTTGTTTCAAGAACTTGAGATTTGTATCTCGTTGTTCTTTTCCTGAAGCGATACAGAGAACGATATCTACTTTTACGGTATCATAAAACAGAACTTGGTAGACTCCGGAGAAGGGCGAGCGGCGTTGAGTCGCTGAATCATTAAGTCTGTTTTTATTACCGGCGGCGCCCGTTTATGCAACGTTCGCGAATTAAATGTTGGAGGTATCCCGCAAGAAACAGAAACGCGGAGTTATGAAAAGGTCGCGGCGGAGGAGGTATTTGCTGCATGAACGGAGTCGCGTTACCTTATATCAAGAATCTTACGCGACGCGCGAGTTTGTTTTTAGCTTCGAGGGAAAAAAACGTGGCTCGAGCCATTCATCACGGATTGTCGTAACGTTGCTGCAACGTTGTGACTTAGCAACACTGTTCCTTTATCTTCGATCTACATTTGAGCCCGGTGTCCACCGGCGGAGGAGGCGTTATTAATTATCGCTAGGAAATATTCTCGCTATCCAAACATCTCGTCGCGGGAGCGAGAGAAAGCCGGCAATTGGAATAAAGGATCGCTGCAGGGAACACAAAGGAAACTTTTTTCCTCGAGTAAAGAAACGTACGAGGAGCCAAGAGAAACCGAGAAACCGGTAAACAAAGCAGTTGTTAATCGATCAATGCCCGTCTGAGTCACGTTCGTGTACGATTTTATCTTCGTCAAAATTCTCCAAGTGCGCATAATGTGGTCATGGCCTGGTGGAAAAAGTGCTAATCAAATCCGGCAATCGGGTATGCAAATAATTGTACGCTCTATGAGCAAATTAATACATGCAACCGTATAAAAAAAGATAGAAGCTCTGATCCTCTTTTTACGCGTAAGAAAACAAAATTGGATCATGGAAATTACTTGAATATAAATTTTTAATTGCTAATCTCGACTTAATAAATATTGGCATTGGCACTCCTCGTAAGATTATAGTGTAGAAACCGCGTTGCGTTCTACTTAATATCAAACCTGAGCACTGTTAAGAACCGTTAGAAGGTTGAGAAAGAGACGCCTAATTATTTCAAACTGTTCAGTTGGTGATTTGTGAAATTAGAGTAGAATAAAGACGAAGTGTTCAACTGACTATATATAAAAACTGAATTTATTGAACTCACGGCTTGCTTCATTTTAATCTCTCACAAGCACGAATTCTCTAATTCAGAACAATATTAATTCTTGATATCTCAAAGAGGGAAAATGCGATACATCGATATTTTAAGACTAAAGCAGATTCGTTGTTAATTTTCGTGGAAGAATTGCGTAGCTGTTCTCGGTGTGTGATATCACGAGGCGAACGTGTGACGCGGCGTGGTACGTAACGTACAACGAGCGGAAACTCGGCTTATTCACGTGATATGCAGCGCAGGCAGTAACGCAGGCCGCCGCCGCCTCGCCGAGATGCCTCTTCATTCACGAACGGCGAACGTGCATTCATTCAGAAACGGGAGTGACACACATAGCGCGTGGCCGCAGCAGGCGCGCCGCGCCCGGATATCAACTTCCTCGCGTGAAATCATCATCGGGACACCGAGATAAAATTAATCGTAAACCAACCGCTCGCGCAGAAAGAGCGAGGGGGAATCGTTATTTCGCGTTACGCGATATCGCTGGAATTACGCGATCGCGCCGCGTCCCGAGTTAATTCGCTCGCGTTTGTAAATTCAAGTATAAGCGGTCGACGGCATCGAGCTGTATAAATAACTGACGCGTGAACAGCTGTCAAAAGCCGCGGGAAAGCAGCGACGACGTGCCAAGAAACGAGAATGCGAACGGCTCGCACTTCTTTCTCACCGTCTCTTCGCCGCAAATTTGCTCATGCTCGATTTTATAAAATTGTCAATTATTTTCCAAACGATGTTAACAAATCGACTACTTATTTATCAGAGATTCTCGTCGCGTCGATAAAGGAAACAAAAGGCCCGCGCTATCTTATTCGCGTCAAGCGTCCAAAGAAAAGAAAATTATAAAGAAGGGTCAAGGGAAAGGACGACGAGGTACGTCGAGAGTCGAAGTCCACGGAGAAGAGGGGTCGAACCGAAGGGATCCACAGGGATTCACAGAAAAAGGGAGATGGACAAAGTAAGGGAGGGGCGTTCGTATTCCTTGCTCGTTGCTTTTTTTTTATCAGACATGCGATTCACGTTCGTGGCCTGCGGCACCCCCGATTCAATCTAGACGAGGTCGTAGGGTGGATGCTGGGAGAACGGCGTACCCATTGCCTCGCGTTCGTGTCCAGAGTCACGGAGGGAACGAGCCACGAGGCGGACGGCGGGTGTAAGAAGGCGGCGTGTATCGGCGAAAGTGCGAAGAAATATGAAAAGCGGGAGGGCGGTTCGGTTTATGAGCGAAATCGATGGCGAGACGTACACGGGCGAATGAGCAAAACGGCACTGAATTGCTCGTATCCGCGGATCAGGAAGAGATCGAGGTCTCTCGGCCCCGAATCACGCGAGACCCCCTCGCGAGATTCTCGACCCTGTGATCTAAATTCGACTCGGGACGCTCGGGGGAACGAGATTTCGAAATCACACGTTCGTTCGCACCATCGAGATCGAGAGTTTCACGTATGCTTGTATTTCCAATCCCTTTCAAGCCCTTCAGAGATTCTATCGAGAAATCGACGAGAATTCCCATTTAATGGGAATCAAAATATTTCATTTAAGGAGGTTCTACCGGTAACAGTTTTAAAATTACGAAAAATCTAAAATTTAGCGTACGAGTAGATATTGGTTAAATAATGACTGTGTTAAATTTTGGTGAACTTTCATGGGATGAGAGAAAAGTTCTGAAGATTTCAATTTAAATTGTTTTTCGCAAATATCTAAGTTCCTATTGGTCGGACGTATTATATGCATAGGATCGAAATTATAGATTGATAAATTCTCTACAACAATCATTCTTGGTATTTTTTTCCTGCGAGTAACGGTTTTCAAAATAACGCGCGACAAAATTTTGAAGTTTCGAACCAAGCCGCGTACATCATTCTTCCGAAAACTTCAAGTTTTTACCGCGTGTTATTTTGAAAACCGTTGCCCACAAGAAAAAAATACCAACAATGATTGTTGTAGAGAATTTTTCAATCTATAATTTCGATCCTATGCATATATATTGTCCGACCAATAGGAACTTAGATATTTGCGAAATACAATTTCAATTGAAATCTTCAGAACTTTTCTCTCATCCCATGAAAGTTCACCAAAATTTAACACAGTCATTATTTAACCAAAATCTACTCATACGCTAAATTTTAGATTTTTCGTAATTTTAAAACTGTTACCGGTAGAACCTCCTTAA